>JAWZYT010000373.1:0-80000 GCA_034508575.1 Petrolisthes manimaculis
CTTACTCTTCCTACCCCTCCTCCTACTCCTACACCTCCTTCCTTACTCCTCCTACTCCTACCCCTACCCCCTCCTCCTACTCCTACTACTGCCACCTCCTTCCTTACTCTTCCTACCCCTCCTCCTACTCCTATTCCACCTCTTTCTCCTTCCTCCTTTTTTTAACTAGCTTGGTAACACACACACACGCTCTCTCTGTCTGTCTGTCTGTCTGTCCCCGTAGGGAGGTATTGCCTATAGTAATGTGGGCAATACTTACAGGGTTTTGGCGCCCCTTCGGGCCCCAGCCATAGCTTTCAGTATTTTAACTGTCCCTCTTTTCTTTTTATTTCCTATCTGCTTGTTGTCACACCTCTCTATCACCTTTTTCTGGCGCTATAGGACCTCCATGTTGCCAAGCCTAATATCCATCAATCAATCTCTCTCTCTCTCTCTCTCTCTCTCTCTCTCTCTCTCTCTCTCTCTCTCTCTCTCTCTCTCTCTCTCTCTCTCTCTCTCTCTCTCTCTCTCTCTCTCTCTCTCTCTCTCTCTCTCTTCTCTCTCTCTCTCTCTCTCTCTCTCTCTCGTATATTCACTCTTACTTTCTCTCTCACGCAAGGTCACTGTCATTCTATCTTATTTTCTCTCTCACTCTCTCTCACACACACACACGTGGAAAATATATTATCACCAACCTACATAATTTCAGCTGATTTTATTTTTCTCCTTCTCTTGCCCTTTCTGTTTTCCTCCTTTTCTTCCTCCCCTCCTCTTCTTCTCCTCCTTCTCCTCTTCCCCTCCTTCTCTTCTCTTCCTCTTCCCCTCCTACTCTTCTTTCCCTCTCTCATTCTCTCCTTATTTTATTCCTCTCCTTCCTCTTTACTTTTTCTCTTCCCTCCTTCCCTACCAAAAATACCCTGAGGTGAAATAAAGAGAGAGAAATAGATGTGGTTGGTTTGGCGGAAGCTGTAATGGTGCATGTAGACCTCTCTCTCTCTCTCTCTCTCTCTCTCCTCTCTCTCTCTCTCTCTCTCTCTCTCTCTCTCTCTCTCTCTGTTTTGTTTTTCCCTCACACACACACACACACACACCACACACACACACACACACACACACACACACACACACACACACACACACACACACACACACACACACACACACACACACACACACACACACACACACACACACACACACACACACACACACACACACACACACTCTCTCTCTCTCTCTCTCTCTCTCTCTCTCTCTCTCTCTCTCTCTCTCTCTCTCTCTCTCTCTCTCTCTCTCTCTCTCTCTCTCTCTCTCTCTCTCTCTCTCTCACTGGCTACCTCGCGCCCCGCATGCGCCATCCACGCGCGCACGCTCCCACGCTCCCAAGTTCACCTCAACCCCCCTTTTCACTGCCCCCCCCACCCCTCCCTTCCCTGTTTTCCTTTTACCTTACCTTGCTCCTCCCCTCCCTCTTTTTCTTTACCCTCCCTTTCCCCCCTCCCATCCCATTTTTACCCTTTACCCTCCCTTCTTCCTCCATCCAAATTTCTGCGTCTTTTCATCGCTCAGTTCGAATTGCAAAATAATAACAATAAAATAATAATAATAATATAATAATAATAATAATAATAATAATAATAATAATAATAATCCCCCTATCCTCTTATACCCCCTCCCCCTCCTACCCCTCCCCCCCTCCTCTATAATAATAATAATAATAATAATAATAATAATAATAATAATAATATGGTTGAAGTGGGCCGATTTTCACGCTCTCATTCCTCCACGTGTGTGTGTGTGTGTGTGTGTGTGTTTTGTGTTTGTGTGTGTGCGTGTATGTGTGTGCATATGTGTGTTTGTGTGTACTGATGAGGAACTGTGAATATTGCTTTTCCTGTTTCTGTTATTTCGGAGTGTATGTGTGTGTGTGTGATCATGAGAGAGAGAGAGAGAGAGAGAGAGAGAGAGAGAGAGAGAGAGAGAGAGAGAGAGAGAGAGAGAGAGAGAGAGAGAGAGAGAGAGAATCACTACCTCCTATCCCTAGAGAGAGAGAGAAGACAGAAAGAGACATATAGACAGATGGTTTATATATGTGTGTGTGAGAGAGAGAGACAGAGAGAGAAAAAAAGAGAGAGGACCAGGAGCAAGAATCACTACCCCCAGAGAGAGAGAGAGAGAGAGAGAGAGAGAGAGAGAGAGAGAGAGAGAATCAGTACCCCCAATTCTATGCAGGTCATTATTTTCAGCTCCTCGCCACCACAAGATCCTCGTGACACTCATCTTCCCACGACCCCTGTATAGTACTCCACCTCTACCTTCTTCCACCTCCACCTCCACCTCTACCTCCCTCCACCTCTATACCTCCATCTCCACCTCCACCTCCACCTCTACCTCCCTCCACCCTAACTAACTCTCTCTCCATCCACCCTAACTAAATTCCATCCACCTCGATCTCCCTCCACCTCTACCGTCCCCTAACTCACTCTGTCTCCCCTCCACCTCCACCTCTACCTCCATCCTTCCTATCTCCACCTCCACCCTAACTAACTAATAACTAACTCTGTCTCCATGAAGTTGGCATAACGAAAGGCAAGTCATCGTTGTTGTTTTCTGAATGCCACCAAAATATGGCTCGTGTGTGACATGAAATTAAGTTGCCTTGTGACACCTTATTCGATATTAATCCTAGAAATTATTGTGAAAATGTGTGGTGCTTATTAACAGACATTAAAGTTAAGATAAATAATATAAAATGTTAATATATTTGTATCATGAATATATTAGTAGAAGTGGATTAAGAAATTATTATTACTGTAATTATAATGTTTAAGGCAGACCCAAGATCTAAACAAGATATGTTTAGATCTTGGGCAGACCACACTATAATTATTTCTCCGTTACTCTCTCAGTGGAAAAGCAGCAGGGATGAGAGTGCTGGGGATTACTTAATAGATCTTGGAAATATGAAGAATATCTTGGAATGTTGGGAATATGTAACAAATTTTTGGTTTTGTAATTAGGCTATACTGAAATTTCGTGTGTTTTGAATTAAAAAACACAATAATTAAGTATTAAGGATTACTCCTCCACAAACCAGTGTTGGCAAATATGGGGAATTTTCCCTAGACTCAGTGAATTAAAAGTACCAATGGGGAATTTATATAAAGATTGTTTAAAAGTAAACGGGAAAATGTCTACCAAACGAAATATCAATAAGATGGTAAATATATTACAGTACTACTTTCCAGCAAAGTTAAACAGGGAATGTGTAAGATATAAAGGGAAATTCTGTTGATATTAAAGTTGGGGAAATTTCGTCAAGGCCAAGCAGACCTGGCTACACTGCACACAACAACAACAACAATAACTCGATCTGGCAACACTGACACTTGAACAACACTCTTGATAGCTGCCGAGTGACAGAAAATAATATCTTACAAAAACACTTAAATTCTGTGTAAAATTAAGATGGAGTCGAGTCTAGGAGCCAATAGGAAACACTACAAGGACTGTGTGTTGATAAGAAGAGTCAAATGAGAAGAAAAATGTGATAAATATGGAGAAATAATAAGAAAATACAATCAATCCCGGTCTGCCTCCATGGACGTATGTAAACAAACACTCACTCTCCTATTTACTCTCTCTTCTCTCTCCTATTTACTCTTTTATACTCTCTTCTCTCTCCTATTTACTCTTTTATACTCTCTTCTCTCTCCTATTTACTCTCTGAATGCTAGCTGCTATATACCGGCTTCTATGTAGCACTATTTTGGCTTGTATGTACAGTACCATTGTTGGGCTGCTAGGTAAATTTACAGAAAACCTGGGTTCACTATATTGTATATATTAGTATCATTACCCACTATTTTGAACCATTCTAAGACACTTTTCATCTATGATGTTTTTCGGAAATGTCCCGTTTACAAACATAATTTTGAAACTAGTCTGACCTGACCTAACCTAGACCACAGCAGACTACCGGGACCTAACCTGGGCAAACTAACGGGTATAACCGGTGTAAACTATCATAAAGTGACTAGGGCAAATTTCCAGGATCTAACCTAATGTGGTAATACTGCTCAAGCCTAACCAAATACCCAGTTATTCTGTAATAATACTAGCTGCTATGTATCGGCTCCTATGTACCACTGCTTTGGTTTATATGTACCATATTTTGTATATACTGTATATTATTATGTTTTTTCTTTTTCAGGGCAATACCTACCATGGGCCTGGATTGGTGAGGGGAATATGGACCTTCCCTTTAGCTGGGTAAGTTAATATTATGGTGTAACTGTTAGTCCTATATATTATTATTATTATTGAAAAACAATTAAATTATCATAGGTTTTGTGTTAAGGGGGTTTGGGAGTAGGGGGACAGGCTTGGGGGTGGGGGGGTTGATAGGTGTGGGAATAGGGGGACATTCTTGGGGTGGGTAGAAGCCTGTCCCCTATTCCCGCACCCCCCTAAAACCCCCCCAATCCAAGTCTGTCCCCCTATTCCCACACCCCCTTAAATCTATCATAGGTTTTCTGTGTTAAGGATGTGTGGGAGTAGGGGACAGGCTTGGGGGGGTTAGGGGGGTGCAGGAGCAGGGGGACAGGTTTGGGGTGGGTAGAAAGCCTGTCCTCTATTCCCGCACTCCCCTAATGGATGCTACCATAATTATATCACCATTTAAAATATTTTTATCTTACTGTTCTGTATTTATTTGTAATATTTGAATGAAATATTCCATCGACGCATTTGTTCACATCTGGGACACACACACACTGGTATACTCACTCACTCTACTCCATTGTTTAGGTTTGGTTAGGGACACACACTGGTATACTCACTTACTCTACTCCATTATTTAGGTTTGGTTAGGGACACACACACACTGGTATACTCACTCACTCTACTCCATTGTTTAGGTTTGGTTAGGGACACACACACACACTGGTATACTCACTCTCATCTACTGGTTAGGTTTGGTTATGGAGACACAAAACGATTATATACTTGCTTATCTATTGTTTAGGTTTGGTTAGGGACACACAACAATGGTATACTTACTCTCATCTATTGGTTAGGTTTGGTTAGGGAGACACACATGCTGGTACAGTATCCTCATTCTCATCTATTGGTGTGTTAATGGTTGATTAAGGAAAAACTAGTCTGATAATTTTTAGTGATACACAATCATGGAAAGTATATGTTTGGTATCCAAATTTCTTGACTTTTCAGTAATTGTTATTATTACTATTATCTATAATAATAATTATTATTATCTATCTATCTATCTATAGCTCTGACATGTGGTACTGTGGCCACGGCAAAAAAGTCTCCAGTTTTCCCTGTTCCATCACTCCCTCCTCGGCCCCTCACATTTTTCTCCCTCACGTACTCTTCCACTCTGTTCCAACACTCCCTCCTCTGCCTGTCATGTTTCTCTCCCGTATGTACAGTCACAGTCAATAATAATCATCTACATATGGGTATCTCCAACAATTTACTGTCTAATGTTTTCATGTTCACATATGATACTATTGTTTTAAGTAGTGTATAGCTGCTTGTAACAAATTAAAAGATGGTAGTTAACCTATTTATTGGAAAGTTTATCATCTCCGGAACAGAGGGAAGGCAGCTGTCAAATTCTTATGTGAGTTACCCCTATATAGATTTAACCACGACTGTACTCTTCCATTCTCTTCTCACACCAGTATGGAATTATTATTGTGCTTGTGTAATATATGGATGATGACATTTTACCTGAATATATTGTACATAATGGTTACTTTTATGTTTCAGTGGGGAACATCACAGGTCAAGTGGAATAAATTGAACCAGAATTTCCCCAGCAACATCAGGCCATAACAGTAACATCAGAGTCTGGGACAACCACAACACCAACCAGTTAGTCCAGTCAGTATATGCAGCAACTCACTTCTCAATAATCCAAGGTTTGTATTGGTCACCATGGGTCGATTCCACAGTTGTATTCGTTTGTTTGTTAGCTTCCCAACCAACCACACTTGTAAGGCCTAATTATTTTCCAAAAGGTGAGTATCCATACTCACAAAATTTATCCAAAAGTTAGATAATAATACCGATAACAATGATCTCTGCATAGTTTACTCACCAAATTAATTAAATAATATACTGTACCCATAAGTCATTTACACGGCTAAGATTCTTTCGTTTGTGTGCTTACAAACCACTACCAACCACTGTGGAATCGACCCTATACTGTCATAAGAACCAGCTTGTAATATCAGGCCGCATGCAAGAACATCTATGGGCATGAAAAAATAACAGAGCCTTGGTTACCAGTACCACACCATCGTCAACACCAACAATATTCTTGCATACGGCCCATCTAATATAAGTTCCATTTTTTATCAGTACACAGTCCACCTAATGACCTCTTATAATTAGTGTTACTCTCCAATTTTTTTTCACTTAGCAGTTTATTCAATTCATTAACCCTCGAAGTGCAGGCCTTTCTGGCTCGTACCACCTCTGTAGTCTGGACCTCGCTCTCAAAACGTAAACAACACTTTTGACAGCTAATAGTGTGTAAACCACTTACCTTACATTAATAAATTATACATAATATTGAAGTACAAACATTTAGCTGTCTTTTGATGTACTTGTGAAGATTAAAATAAATAGATATTTTTGTAGCATGAGTAACCAGCTCAGAATGACCACAATTAAAAGCACACTATTATACACTTTCCTGATAATTTTAAGTATGTTTTCACACTAATTTCATCATAAAACTGGCAAAATTGCCTCAGAATCCTCCACTAGGGGTGAATCCCTGGGAATGACTTCAATCACCTGGGCAATACCTCACCCCTCACACACAGATACTGTACTAATTTTTTCATCACTGAGAAATGATTCTCCAGCATATTGGGTTGTTTCTTCACCAGGTTGGTGAGAGATGCAGCCACTGTTGACTAGTGGAGAATAAAGTGACGGTGGTACCCACTAAGGCCCTGGAAAGACAGAAGGTTGACTCTGCTGTTGTCACTCACTGACAAATGTGGAATTCTTACAAGAGTAAAGTAAGTAAAGCTGCTAGTCCAAGGACCATATTCAGGAACATTATGGTGCATAATTATATTGGTGTGATAACGGTACAATGACTCCATAGACAAACAATAGAGTCGTTGTACTGATACCACACCACCAATATTCTTGCATGTTGCCTAAAGTTTCACACTCATTTTAATTGAGGGGAAATTGTTTTGTTGTTGACTTGGAAGGTCTCGGATTCCTCCAAACTATGCCACCAAATAGATCCTCTATTAATACCATTGAAGGCGTCTTGTTTTCTTGCATAGTTAGGAGGAATCTGTAGCCTTCCAATTTACCAAGAAATTCCCCCCTTAATTAATGAGGCTACTTTATAATTATGATATGGGACTAAGAATGATATAATTATGAATCTTTTATCCATATAAGAAATATATCAATACTTCACTCATAATTGTTCAGATTTAGTCCACTGCTTTAGGGGAAGATTCTTTTGTTGGTAATTTGAAAAGTCTGATTCCTCCAAACTATGCCAGGAAAGACTCCTTTGTTGGTACCAATAGGGGATCTGTTTCATGACATAGTTTGAAGGAAATGTTTGCTCACCAACAAGAGAATTTCCCCATTAGGAAGTGTTCTTATTGTTGTATATTTGGGAGTTATTATCTGATATGTATAACACCTGCCTGGCTCTCTCAATGGTGTGGCAGAATAATCCTCTCCCACCCCACTTCCTCCATGTTTGTCAAAGTATTGGTAATATTTTGCAGTAATTCTAAAGTACCAATTCATTTGTATGATCCATAAATTAATTTAATTGTATTATGTTACAGAGTCGTGGAGTGCAGTGGTACAAAAGACTTACTTACCAACCTTCATTGTTCATCCTTGAACATCAACAGTACAAACATCATTAGTTAATGTAAGTGTTTTTGGAGCTACTGTGTGTGGGATATTTCTCTTCACACAGTGTTCATATGTGTAACTTGTCACACACACACACACACACAGGATTATAACAATAATCAGGGAAATAGTACACTTATGGTACATTTAAACTTCTTGATTCCTTCAAAGTACAACAGGATAAGAGTGAGAAAAGCAATGGTGTCCTGTTTGGAATAGTGTGAAAGACTTTCCATTACCACCAACAGTGTACTATCCCCTTAATTTCCATTTAGGCCCTATACCCTGCCAGGCATAATATCAAAAGTGTTCTAATACAGCAACTAAAATAATACAAAACATTTTATTTTCCTCTAAAATAATAATATTATTATTTCATATGTTGTTCTCTTCTTGTTGTATGTTCTCTTCTTGTATGTTCTCTCCTTTTACATGTATCCTCTACTCCTCTCACCTGTAAAGCAATGATAACAATTAAACCTTTTGTAGTGAGTGCACAAATCTAAATCCAATTAAGTTTATCTTGAGGGAAGTCTCTCTTGATGAATTGGAAGGCTACTGATTCCTCCCAACTGTGCTACTAAACAGAAGCAATCAGTGGTACTAATAGGGGATTTATATGTTGGTAGAGTTTGGAGGAATCAGACCTTCCAATTCACCAACAAAAGAATTTCCCCTTAAAACAAAGTGATTTGTATACAATCAGATGCAAATGAACACAAACATGGTGATAAGAGGAACTGTGTGTTAAGTCTACATTGAGGGGACAGCACAGTGTTGGTAAATCTGGAGCAAATGATTCCTCCAAACTATTTTGGTTCCTTACATACTTTGAAGGAATGAACAAAAAAAGTATATGAACCCTTTACAATGAACAAGAAGTACTTAAGGGGTAGTATACATTTGGTACATTGGAGGACCTCGATTCCTCCAAAGTATACCAGGAAACAACAGGGCCACATTAACAAAAATACTGGTGCCTGGTGCTATTACTTGGAATAGTTTAGAGGAATCAGTTACTCCAGAATTACCACCAACACTGTACTGGATATATAAACTCTTGGATGATAAGTAGGTCATTGAATTGTGACTGTACCAAACACACACACAGACAAAACAATGGGTCGTGTGCAAGAATATCCGTGGTGATGGTGTGGTACGACAGCTCCTCGTTTTTCCATGGAGCCATTGTACACTCGTGATATGTAACCCCTGACCAGAGACAAACAGCAGGCACCACACACACCCTGCATTCAAACTCAGCCTCTATATGTGCACCGAGTGGGGAAATGAGCAATACCAGGTGATTTGAAGCTTCCTGCTCCTCACACTGGTCAGAAATTATGTATCACAAGTGTACAACTACCATGCCCTCGAATGTTCTTGAATATGGCCCAATGTAACTCTATAAACACTCACAGTAACTAGTGATGTGTTGAACTGTTGTTGTTGTGGTATTGCCTGGGTGACCGAAGCCGTTCCCAGGGACTTGTAACTGGGATGAAGAACACGGTGGACAGCTTGAGGAAGTTCAACAACAACCACCACAACTCGACTCCACATCATCTCTGTAACAATGTTAAATACAATTTATTAATATATGGATGGCACTTGAGTGAGCAAAGGTGTGTTCTAATTAATTTCCGGATGGCACATGAATTAATTAAGGGGAGATTCTGTTGATGGTAAATTGGAGGGTTAGTGATTCCTCCAAACTATGACAGATCCCCTACTAGTAACATTGAGGGCAACTGTTTGCCGACATAGTTTGAAGGAAGCATAGGCCTTCCAATTCACCAACAAGAGAATCTCACCTTAATTTGGGTGGTAGAAAATGAGAAAATATCTGAGAAGAAATTATATATAAAATATAATTATGAATGAAATACTAGGTACAGGTAAGATGTAAAACTTGTCTATTACAATAATTACTATGAGGTTGTCTGTGTAAACTTGATTGATGGTGTTGACAATGGTGTAGTAATGATATGATGACTCTTGTTGTGTGTCTATGGAGCCATTGTATGCAAGAATATTCATGGTGTTTTTTGATGATGTGGAACAGTTGCCTCCAAAAATTTTGAGACACTACCTGCTAGACTCAAGCAGATACAGTATATATGAGGCGTCCAGAGTCAGAGGGGCGAACCGACCACTTTCTCGGTATGGAGTTAGCTACGGATCACGAAGGGCCTAACCCTCCTCTCTATGTGTATGCAAGTTACAACACGAAAAGTGATCTTATAGAGGAGTAACAGAAGGTTTAGTTTGGGTTATTTTCTCGTGTCTGGCCGGCCGACCAACTCCGATTTCGTAGAAACAGAGAGGCGAACCTCCTCCCACCCGACCAGCCAATCAGCGCGCGGCATTGTATTTACCTCCCTGCTCGACCAATAACACGCCCCATAGCAACCACGCGGCCACGCCGCATGCCAGTCTCCACGTGTTTTTTGACTAACAATTAAAGGCATTACGAATTAAAATCTGCAAATGGGTATTCTATAACTTTATTTTTATCTTTTTGCAAGCATTTTTGTACATATGTTTTTTTATGTCTATGTTGCATTTTTATTATAACAGAAAATGTGGGTAATTTTATACTCGTTTTTTTACAGATTAAAAATTGATTTAGATGATTTTCTCTGGTCTCATAAGATTAAACGGGTACAAATTTAGTATATTAGATGTAGTATTGAATAATAAGGCGTTTACATACAAAAATACGATAAAATTAAAATTGCAAAACTTTGACCGCGTTTTTCTCCCACTTTAGGTTTTGGTCGGTTCGCCCCTCTGACTCTGGACGCCTCATATATAGTGTATAGACATTTTTGGAGGCAGTATAATGGCTCTGTTGTATATCTACCAGTAACACACCATCACCACCATCAATGTGTTTGCCTAAGACTCTAAAATCCTACAATGCCTCATACTTTAAGGGGGAAGGATGGAGAAAGAACTAAAGACTAAGTTAGTATGGCTTGTATAAAAAATAGTAGGGAAGAAAATTTAGAATTTGCTTAATTAAACTATCAAATATATTATACAAAATAATAAACAATAGAGCCTAGATATACACTGAATGAATACTAGTATCTAACACTTACTTCATTTTACACTCAATAAATATCACCACACAAAATTTTTCCTAGGCTTTACTACCTATGTGATTTACTGAGCCTGTGTTAAAGGGATATGTGATAAATTTATCTTATATCAAAGACCTACTGTATCAGACTGCATGAAGGAACTCCTAAATGTGAATGAGCTGTGGAGTGCGTGTGTGTCTACAAAGGAATGACTGATCGACATTAGGTGCCACAACATCGAAGTCATATAGCGACAGGAGAAGGCGATAGAGAGGTGAGACAGCAAGCAGGAAGGAAACAGAAAGAAAAGATGGACAGTCGAAGAACTAAAATGGGGTGTCTGGGGCCAAAAGGGTGCCCAAACCTTCAAAAGTAATGCCCATATCACTACAGGCAATATTCACCTACAGGGTCTGCTCTGGAATGAACTGAGTAATAGACAAAAGATCACTGATATGGATAAGGAATAAAGTTGGTGCCAATATTGATATCTTCCAAGGAATGCCAGCATTTATAAGATGTGATAAAATTTACCACTTATACCCATTTAACATAAAAGGTTCAGTATATCACTTATAACATGTATCCTTATAACACAGGCTCAATAAATCCTTTATATATATACAGTACTAGCAGCGATACCCGATGTTGTCCGGGGATCTATCTATCTATTTATCTATCTATATCTATCCATCTATCTATTTATATCTATATCTATCTATTTATACCTATATCTATCTATCTATCTATATCTATATATCTATCTCTATCTATTTATATCTATCTATCTCTATGTATCTCTATATCTATCCATCTATCCATCTATCTATCTATATTTATCTATCTATAACTATCTCTATCTATCTATATGTATCTATCTCTCTATCTATCTTTCTATCTCTCTATTTCTATATATCTCTCTATCTATCTTTCTCTATATCTATATCCTCTTCCCGCCCCCCCCTCCCCTGACCCCCCTGTGCAGAAGAAAGAGAGAGAGAGAGAGGACTGTTAACATTGGTTCCAGCCCAGCCCATGCGTGGGTTCGAACCCCTCCCCCCCTCAAAAAAAACAAACATTTTTTTTATAGGGCCAAGACACTCCTGAGGTTTCAGCGATAACACGTATGTAAAAATTATTACTCTCGGTGAGAAGATGACGGCGTGCATAGCGGCTAAACAGACAGACAGAGTGTTTTATATAGTAGATATATAGTAGGCCCTCTATATAAGGTAATTACATTTATCACTTAACCTTTTAACACATATACACAGCAGTACACAGAGTTTTTGTACAGGAAGCATACACATTTGTATGACTATTTTTACCAAGATGAAAACACATGTACCATACACTCACCATTCTTGCATTGTGAGGTAGTCAGTACATTTGTGAAGTTCATGGGTAGTAGTAGTAGTTGTGGTAGTAAGTCCTCCTTTATCCAAAACTACTAAAGCTTGGAAAATCCAATGCAGTGTGTGAAAATCCATCCTGAAAAACAATATAGACATTAGTACAGCACCGTTACATGTTAACCGGCAATACCTCACCCTTCACACAACACATACAGCTACACAATTTTTCATCACCCAGAAATGATTCTCCGGCTGTCATTTCTCGGCTTCTCCTTACAGCCGCCGGAGACATAGAGAGCAAACCTGGACCCACTTATAAATACACATGCTTAACACCCATCATAATATCTAGTAAACAGACAAAAGGTTCAGATCAATGGAAGTCTTGTAAAAACTGGAACCACTTGACATGTACAGTACAACACTTGCCTTCATAAAACACTACACAAACACCTGGACCTGTTCCTAATGTCTCACAACAACCCAGCCACAACAACCTCTAATATACCCACAAATGTCATCACCTACATCACAACCCAACCACAACCACAACACCTCCGCCACAAATGTCCTCATCACCAACATCACCTCTGCTAACACCACAACATCCTCTACCTCTGCCACATATGTCCATCACCAACATCAACAAGCCCCACAGCCAATCCAACACAACAAAAAGGAGTCCCAGTGATTCCTGAGTGGAGGAGTTGTATGTATTGTATTGTAGCAAACCTTCACCAAGGCTGAGCATTCCCTAAGTCTATAACTATTTATATACATTACTGTACACTCGTGATAAATCATTTCTGACCAGAGTGTGAGTAGGAGAAAGCTTTGAATTGCCTGGTATTGCTCATTTCCCCATGCAGTACACTTATACAATTCGAATGCTGGGTATGTATGTGCCTGCCATTCGTCTCTGGGCAGAAATTACGTATCACGAGTGTACAAGGGTAACAAACTCCCTCAACAGGTTGGTAAAGTCTAAAAGCTATCCAACAATGCAAAATTTTACTCTTACAATAATTAGGTTGTGAATGTCTACAAACACTTCCAGTAATATTTTACCCTCTTCATTCTTCACATACCCGGTATATAATTATAATTCCCAGATTGATCCACATCTGCATGCCTCCCAAAATATAATCATGTGAGGCAAGGCACGTGGCCTATCATTGGTAAAATACTGAACAACAATAACAATAATAATAATCTCCTGTCAAAGGTGAATAGGTGATTGATTGATATTTGGCGCTAGAGGAAGGTGAATGAGAGGTGGGACAGTAAACACAAACAGTAACTGATGAAAACAGGTGGGACAGTAAACACAAACAGTAACTGATGAAAACAGGTGGGACAGTAAGCACAAACAGTAACTGATGAAAACAAAAGGGACAGTTGGAGAAGTGAAAGCCACATTAAGAACAAGCAGGGATACTAGGAAGGTATTCACATAGCCCCCAACCAACCCTACCCTTGGGGAAGCAAAATTTTCAAATAGGTATAAGAACATAAGGGTTTATTGAGTTAAGGGGGTGCAGGAATTGGGGACAGGCTTGGGGTGGGGGACTGGGGGGGTGCGGGAATAGGGGGACAGGCTTGGGATGGGTAGAAAGCCTGTAACTTATTCCCACACCCCCCTAACCCCCCCACAAGCTTTTTTTTTTTTTTTATATGATCCAACACTGGACATAGGCTTGATCAAGCCCGTTATTGAGGCCCAGGTCAACTGCTGCTCACACACACACATCACGACTTCCGAACTGGTACCCAGCCACAGAGAGAGGGAAGTGAGGGTAATTCCCAAATACTGCAGCTGTTATGGTACCAGTGAGGGTGTTTTACGACGTTCGGTGGCCTTATAGTTAGTGCCTGATACTCAAATCGGAAGAGTAAATATTCTCAGGCCCTCACCTGAGAGGATCGATCTCCCGACCTCTAGGGTATGAGTTCAGAACACTAACCACTCGGCCACCTCCCACACCTCCCAAAACCCCCTATTCCCGCACCCACTTAATGTAAGGGATTGGATGCTTACAGTACCTACTTTCCTTTCCTTATCACACTCAAGTCCATCATCATCATCCAGAAAGGTCAGCAGCTTCTTGAAGGACACACACACACCTCCATTCTTGGCCAAGTTGATCTCATCCTCATCACTAAAAATTCAGTATCATATTGTTAGAAGTGGTAGTGCATGACAATAAATAATTATAATAAGTATTGCTGAAGTTGAAATTTAATTATTAAAAGTAAAATAATTAAAATCAAACTATTAAACTTCAACTTCAACAATCATAATTTTGTTAAATGTGGCAGTGCATTTCAATAAATTATCATGATTCTGTTATGTGATAGTACATGACAATAAATCATCCTCATTCTGTTATATGTGACAGTGAATCACAATAAATCATCCTCATTCTTTTATATGTGACAGTGAATCACAATAAATCATTCTGTTATAAGTGACAGTGAATGACAATACTTTCCTCGCAGTCATTACCAACAGTATGCATTATAGGTTTTGGGTGTAACATTTTAAGCTAAAATGATTTACTAATTCAAATTATGAGAAAAATAAAGACTATAGGCGACACCTTATCAGGATTCGGAGTTTAGGCTTTCTGATGACACACGTACAGGCCAATAAAAACTCTACAGCAAGAAAAGTGATAATGAAGCACAGTGACTATAATATTATGTAGTTTTAATTTATTCTTTGTGAAGGTGGATTACATTGAAGAACCTCAAGTTGTAAATATTGTTGGTACAGTATTAAGGCATATCACAGACTCTAACTCAAGATGCTTTATATCACTAACATGGAAGGCTGCTCTCCTCCAGTTTGTCAATTCAACCCATATTTTTTTTTACTTTACTTTTTGTGGCTTATTGAATATTTGCAAGGATCATTTCATTTTTCTATTCTGGATAAGGCAACAACTAGGGCAAAATTATGCACTTAAGGCAGTTCCTAGATATATGAGTATCCATTAATACACATATTCTTGTACTGTATCCATAAGTACATGTACAATTCAATGACCGGTACAATTTTCTAAAATAAATGCCTCATCATGGAAGCTATTATCAACATTAGCATTCCAACTTACACAGGACTGGAATGTTGTCTTCAGAATGTTCGTCACCAGCTGTGTCACTTGAAAGTTTAAACTGGAGATAATTTCTTTGAGTTGGAACCTCTTGTCTCCACTTGCTTTTCTGTCTCCTGTACTGTAGTCTCCTCTCTATTGATGTACGGTAAGCTCTCCATGCAGACACAAAACCTGCCAGAGCATGACACCGTTAGATGTAGACTACTTGTGGTAATTAACTTTAGAAACATTCATCAAATATACAGTACAGTATGTATCAATGATATGATGTACAGTTGCCATAAAAGGTATTGCAACAACTATTGATACAACATTAAATATATTAATGTCCATAGTTGTTTGTAGGGATTATAAGTATGTATTACAGAAGGATATGTATATATCTTTCTGTTATACATGCTTATAGTCCCTACAAATAGCTGTGAATATTACTTTGGTTAAAGTTCTATCAAGATTTGTCGCAATACCTTTTTTGGCAACTCTACATAAGTGCTATAAATGGTGCTCAATAATTAATTAACAACACTCGATGCTTCCCCCTTTACAACAAATACAACAATCCATCATTATACAATACCCTACTTTATAAACATTATGGTATCTGTTTATGTTATTGTTACAAGCAAGTTAGTCTGTTGCAGTCTAGGTTAGGTTAGGTAAGGCCAGGCTAATTTCAAAATGCCACACTTCAATATGGCCCTATCTTGGAAATAGTGCCTTTACGAAGAAAATACCATAGATGAAATATGTCTTATAATAATATAGAATGTTATAAATTAGTGGGTAAAGAAGGTAAAAACATCGTAATAGAAAACAGCTTAAAAATACAGAAGTCTTGCATTCACTATATCGTATAATTCTAGTATCATTACCCACTAGTTTGGACCATTCTAACACACTTTTCATCTATTCTATGGTGTTCCTCTTCCAATAATACAAACATACTGTAATACAAAAAATAATACAAAGCTGTGGGAATGCTGGGTTATGGGTTGGAGGCAAAACACACATTTCACTACAGTTCTGTCTTTAAAATAATATAATAAATTTCCCACCTTTATTTCCTTTGTTTATAGTGATAATCTATATTCTTATGGGGGTGTGGGAGTAGGGGACAGGCTTGGAGTGTGTTTGGGGGGGTGCAGGAATAGGGGAACAGGCTTGAGGTGGGTAGAAAGCCCGTCCCCTATTCCCGCACACCCCTAACCTGTCCCCCTACTCCCGCACCCTCCAATACCCCCCCCCCCCCCCCCAAAGCCTGTCCCCTACTACCACACACCCATAACCCCCCCCCCCAAGCCTGTCCCCCTACTGCCACACCCTCCAACCCCCCCCTATTCCCGCACCCCCTTAAATTAACCTAGATATACGTACAATAATTTACCTTATGAATATTTACTTGTATTTATCGTATACACCACGGATCTTCTTGCATACGACCCAGTGTCTACATAACCATAACATCCATGGTATATACGATGGTGTGGTATTCAACAACCATGGTGTATACGATGGTGTGGTACCGATACGATGACTGACTCAAACACTCCATAGACACCACAACACACCACAAAATAATGATCACCTTAACTTTCTCTTTATTTTATTATTTGATTGGTGTCTTACCTCTTTATTATCTTCCTCTGGCGCTATATGACCTCGCTGTTGCGGCGCATAATGTCAATCCATCCTGCGTTACTGCATAGACGGATATAAATTGAAAAAGAAAATTCGTGTTGCTCCTTCCTTCTCTTCCCTTCCGCCGCCATGATTGTTGATGAGTGAGATGCAGTGTTGCCAGATCAGATGATTCCAATGTTACCAGATGGTCAGGGCTTCCATTAGCACAGATAATATTACCCAAGAATCGAGCCAATTTTACCCTAAAAGTCGGCAACATTGTAACTTGGAATAATGTAATGCATTATACATATAGTAATTTAGGATCATATAATTTATAAGATAAACTAAAATAGATAATATGTTAAGATCTCCATGTGTGTTCTTCAGTGAAAGAAAATAAACTTATGGTAAATTGGGTTATGCCGAGATACACTGGATTTAAGGATAACTTGATGGGTTATGTATGCACAGTTGGACACAGGAATGGGTGGTACAGCCTGGCAGGTGAAAGATACCTGTACCATTTGAGTAACCAGTGTCTATTATCAGGTAGCCTACTAGCTTATTATTACCATCCTCAATACTGACTTCTGCCCCTGATGTCTCCTATTTGGCACTAAGGAACACACACACACATACACACCATCCTCAATACTGACTTCTGCCCCTGATGTCTCCTATTTGGCACTAAGGAACACACACACACATACACACCATCCTCAATACTGACTTCTGCCCCTGATGTCTCCTATTTGGCACTAAGGAACACACACACACACACACACACCATCCTCAATACTGACTTCTGCCCCTGATGTCTCCTATTTGGCACTAAGGAACTTGATATTGGGAGAAATTGACCATCGTTCACTTGGGCTGTACCACCCATTCATGTGTCCAACTGTACTCACCCAATGCCGTTAATTAAGATAGAGACGGCATTGACTCACCTGGTTTATTACTCACCTGGTCGGGTCGCCAATCGGTAACGGATGACACACCACGGATCAAGCAGCCCAGATTGCAAAAGTGACACGCCAGTCAGATAAAACAATAGAGCTGATGTTCATAATAATTTAACTTTGGGTGACTGGTTGAATGTGTCTGACACTGTACTTGTAGGGGTAGTTATATAGAATTTGAGATGTTGTTTAGAATGGAGGGAGAGGGAAGGGATGGGGGCTTATGGGCTAAGAAGTGTGTTGTGGAGGTGCTGTGTTACTTTATATATGAAATGGTTCATAGAGGTTGATTCTGACGGATTATACGACATGAAAAGAATATTTTTAATTCTTGCTTCCGTTGTAGAGTGAGGGATGAAAATCTTAAATCTGTGACCTCTTGTTCCTTGGTGAGCAGACATGGTGAAGAAATCTTGTGGTTTGATGGGTGAGAGATCATGGAAGATCTTAATTGTAACACTGGATCAGGTCAGTTCTCCTTTTTATTGAAAATAGGTTTTAAACTAATTAGGGGTTCATGGTAGGTGAGATCTGAGTGATTTAGAATTTGCTTTGTCCATCTGCGTTGCACATATATCAGTAGTGTGAGGTCTACTAGAAACCCAGTGTTCCAAACTGGTTACAAGCCAGTTATATATTCCATAAACTACCATCAATAACACTTTGATGTGAGTGATTGGTGTGACATGTAGCATTAACTTCCACTACTACTAAACTGTTTCTTACACAATATCACCAGTACTAAGTGTACGTAGTTCTAATAATGTGTAAGGTAAAAGTAAAATTCAGTAAGACCTCCTAACAACTCCCAGGGGTTATTTCTTAAAATATTAAAACAAATAGCTGTATAAAACTCTCACTTACACATTTTGGTGAATCGTTGTGATAACCTGAACTGTCCATCACGTAAAGATCACACTCCTTCAGCCGAGTAATTTCCTGGCTTTCTTGTCTTCATGATGGGCGTGTGTGGGAAAGTTGGTACGTGTAATTCCTCGTCTGTCCATCATCAGAATGGTTCACATTATGGATGCATGTGTGGGGCCTTTTCCACGAACATAATATCTTTTACAAGACTTTTTTGCTCTGATCCTATTTACAGCTTAGACAGAGATCCTAGCTACTACTCTCAAGGGATGAGGAAGAAGTCGTAGTCACACTTCAACATGTATACTGTTCATACTATACTATATGGTTTGGTGCAAGGTGAGTATAGGCTATAAGCAGGAATGGAAGGATAAGGTAAGCCATGGTTTAGTACAAGGTAAGCATGTAGGGTAATCCCATGCATGGATATGAGTGAAAACAATATTCTATACTACTAGATAATCAGAACTGGATATTTGACTACTATATATAAATGTTAAAATATGTTTGTGTATAATAGTGTATATAGAAATGCATTTAAGTACGATTAATATATATATATATATATATATATATATATATATACAGTATATAATATTATATAAGGAGGCTACATTCTTAAAATGTATTTTCTCCCATTTCTCCAATGTATTAATTATTGAAATACATTGAATATTATTTTGTGCCCAGCTCTGTGAATATTATGGTAAGTACTTGGAGGAGGTCAATAGCCAACATCATCTTCTTTCACCATTAAGGGGAGAGTTTGCTCTTGATAAATCTGGAGCAACTGAATCCTCCAAACTATTCCCAGCAACAGAACACTATTATTTTTGTTAATCTGGTCCTATTTCCTGGCATACTTTGGAGGAATCAATGCACTCCAATGTACCAAAAGTATACTCTCTCCTTAAGCTATTCATAATAATAATAAATAATAAATAAATAGATAATTGGGTAACAAAAGACTTTCCTGGATCAGAATTATGTGGGAGAACAATTTATAAGAACAATTAGGATCTTATTATAGGTGATGAAGGAGGTAGTACAGGTATATGTGGAGGAACGGATTCACCTAAACTATTCCAAGCAACAGGCTACCATTATATTTGTTCATTAGGTCCTGTTTCCTGGCCTATTATGGAGGAATCAAGGCACTCCAATGTATCAAATGTGTACTATATCCCCTTAAGAATCAGGGGCCAAAGAAACTGGTTGAATGGGATTAGAGACTAAACGTGGGATATGAGTGTTTTAATAAGAGAGTGAAAAGGTTGCAGGGAAATGGAAACTGTGACGAGTTTAGGACAGAGGAGGAATGAAAATTAATGATATAACAAGTTGGACCATTTGGATGAGCGGAAGATGAGTTGAACATATTTATAGAATTAATGAGCTCAGACAATAAATTTAGCCTCTATCAGACACAACCGACTCAAAGGACGAAAACAAGACGACCGGCAGTTGTGATACAGTCTGCAATCGATCGTCCTTGGAAGTGGGAGCAGTCGTTGGCAGTCGTTGGGTTTCCTCAAGACTCATTGTACCAGATAATTATATAAAGGGCTCGTTAATATTTTGTGGACTCCAGCTGACCGTCATTTCGTCGTCTCACTGTTGTGTTGCCTTTGTGTGTGTGTGTGTGCAAGGCATTTGGGAACCAATTATTACTCAATTGGATGAGACGTGACGGAGTCGGTGAAAAAATAAATAACCATTAGACTGCGTTCTATCTCCATAGGAACGCCATTAATGTCGATGATGTCCGGGTGTATCGAACAACTGTAGGGACTGATGATGTGTTAACGAAACATCTCCATGCATGGTCAGCTCCCTCGCCCATACTGACGAAGGGGACGATGTTCAGTCACTCATTATTCTCACCCAGGCGCTGTGATACACGGACGTTCCCTCACCACCTACTACACGTGCCCGCCACCCCATCATCATGCCCAAAATGACAAAGAATGGCATTAAATGTGGAGTCGTACTCATTCAACAATATGATTGTAAAGGTCAGCATCCTTTAGAGTAGGAAATCTTCTTCTGCCTATTCACACATGAGATTCTCATGATGCCAATGGGAGGCACGATGGTCTTCCTTCTCTTCCTACGGTTTTTGAGGTACAGTACAACCAGAGCCTCACCATGGTCATTAGGTTGGCTCTTTGATAAAAATGTCTTCAGTGATAAGATTAAGGTACTCCATGATGGCACTGCAGCTGTTGAGGGGGTATTTTGGGGAGGTGGCCGAGGGGTTAGTGTTCTGGACTCATACCCTAGAGGTCGGGAGATCGATTTTCTCAGGTGAGGGCCTGAGAATATTTACTCTTCTGAATTGAGTATCAGGCACTAACTATAAGGCCACCGAACGTCGTAAAACACCTTCACTGGTACCATAACAGCGGCAGTATTTGGGAATAACCCTCACTTCCCTCTCTCTGTGGCTGGGTACCAGTTCGGAAGTCGTGACGTGTGTGTGTGACAAGGGTGGCAGTACGGTACAGTACGAAAAAAATATCGTAATTCCGCACGCTTAAATATATCGTACCATAATTTCGTACCTTACCCTAAGAACCGTACCGTACTAGTACGAAAAAGTAAGATTTCGTACCGTAATTTCGTACCTAATATCGTACCAATGCCATAAATTACATCTCTGAAATTAATCCATTATATGAACCACCTCTGTAAACAGTTCCTTGTCCAGACTCAAGATTAAGTTCCTATAATTGTGTTTTTACTTTTGTTATTAGTGAATATCACTGTAAATATACTAATATCCCTGTAAATAGAGTAAGTGTGTGTGTGACTGTGGATGAGAGAAAGAGTCTATATAATAGCATTATAGGAGACATTTTTTTCTTTTTAGTAATGAACTTGCCAATGTATTTTTTTCTGGAACTTGCACTAAGTTACCAAGGGTGAAGGCTGCAGTATAGGATATTATAACAAGGCAACGAGACATACACCATCATAATTCAAGGCTAAATTAGAACAGTATTTTTTTTTTTTCTGTTAGCAGGTGCAGTAGTATGTATGAACTTACACAATAGACTATACTGTACACATTTTCCATATCTGTCTTAGAATCAACTAAAGAAATCGACCAATAAAACATTAAGAGGAAATATTAAACAGACGTCAACTTAAGCTTTGCATTTCATTAGAGAACTCCCGAGTCCCGAGTCACTGGACACCAACTGAACACGACAACGACAGTCTACGAGCAGATGAGTAGACGACTGTACAGTGTACACAAACACACACACACACTAAAAGAGGGTTAAACCTAAAAGTAGAACGTTCGTCAAGAAAATGATTTCGTTGCCTTTTCATCCGGATATTAGGTTATTCTTGACAGAGGACAGTGGAATGTATATTCGAATTTTTAATAAGGTACGGAAAGGGTACGAAAATAGTACGGAAAATGCACCAATAAAATAACGTAATTTCGTACCGTACCGTACTTAACAAGAATTATTGTACCGTAATTTCATACCGTACTTTTAAATTTAAAAATAACATAGCGTACCGTAATTCCGTACCGTACCATACCGTACTGCCACCCTTGGTGTGTGAGCAGCAGTTGACCTGGGCCACGATAACGGGCTTGATCAAGCCTATGTCCAGTGTCAGAACATATAAAAAAAAAGAAAAGAAATTGTATAGCCAGGAACTGGGCACCCACTCTATATACACCATACCCCACCCACAACGTGCCCACGAATGTCTAGCAAATTATCGCTAGACGAACGTAGGACAATCTCAATGTATGCCAGAATCTATTATAAATTATCGCCCCAAATGGCATCACATCGTAGTGGATTCACCAGCCTTACGATACATCACCATCACAAGGTGAGGGATACATCACCGTGGGCTGCATGTGACCTTCCCTCCAATATATTGCACCTCATCTCCAACCATTGTGTTGGCAAGACGAATGCACACGAGGATGGTCAAGGGACATTACGATGGGGTTTGCTGAAATTAGCGATTTCTGTCAAGAGCCTTGTCTTCGCCATATCCGGACGGGGAATCCAGAACGAATCGGCCGTATATTTGTTCGCGACCATTCACACAGCTTATACGCCAATGTGTGACCCCAACATAACATATACAGATTTAGTTGATTTACTTGATAATACTCGGCTTGATAATACTCGACTTGGTAATACTCTACTTGGTAATACTGGGCTTGGTAATACTCTACTTGGTAATACTGGGCTTGATAATACTCTACTTGGTAATACTCTACTTGATAATACTCGGCTTGATAATACTCTACTTGATAATACTGGGCTTGGTAATACTCTACTTGGTAACACTGAAGGTTATACACAAGGTTTATAATTATATGGCCATCTACCCTTGCATTTGCTAACTAATAACTATATAATCTAGTACAGTCATATATATTACCAACTATTTAAAACATAACAGACGTAGGTAGATTCTGTGTGATATAATAGACAGGTTCTAAAATGATATTATTCCTGTGAGTCTCAACAATTTCTCTTAAACACCCTGTGATGTAGTCAGAAAATAGGATGTTTGGGGAGTCCTTCAAACATTGCCAGGAAACGCCACCCATATGGAAGGAGTTTGTTTTCGTGGCTTAGTTAGGAGGAATCAGAAGCCTCCAATTTTTATACACAAACACAGGGTCCTTAAACAGAAGTGACGAATGAGGATGAAAGTTGACTCATCTCTATCATAAGATTTGTGGATACGAACTGTAGCGGTCAAATTGATTTACGTATAATATTAATTATTATAAAAAGTATGTTGAAATAATATTGATTTCAATAATGAATTTAGGTGAAACAAATACGTAGGCTACCAAGTTTTTTGTATATATGGCAATTATAGATCAGTTAAAATCCTCTGTTGATTAATATTAGTGCATGGGAGAAAATTCCCTGCTAATTTTAGATTGTCGATATCATAATTATATTCATATTTATATAATGTCATTCTCTAACAACCCAGAATGATCTCCACAGGTTCCCAAGCTTTTACTACATTTTTTCAGCATCAGTATTGAAAAATTTCTTCATCTTTTCAATTTTTATATGAATCTTATTACAAACATTTTTATGGATGACTGTTAAATATTTTTTATGAACTTCGTCATCTACTTTTCTCTTTCAGTTATGAATATCTACATATCTTTTCTGTATAATTTACCATTTATATGAGTAACGTCTAGATAATTTTATCAGTGTGTCACTTTAAGGTGGTAATTCGCTTTTGTTACATTGGAGTGCCTTGATTCCTCTAAAGTATGCTAGGAAACAACAGGACCAGAAGAGAAAAAATAATAATGGTGTTCTGTTGCTTGGAATAGTTTGGAGGATTCAGTTGCTCCAAATTTACCAACACCTAATTTCCTCCTTAACTCTGTCCAGTCCATCGTTGTACTTAATATTAACCAACTATAGATAATATATTTTTGGCGTTACACCCGTATTTTAGTCAGTGCATGTTATTTATGATTAATAATGGCGTCTGTAAACCGAGTGAATAATTCTCCAAATACATATAATTAGGTCGTTTGATTATTTGAGTATGATTAAGGGGAGGGTATAGTTTTGACATTTTTGGAGATTATGATTCCTCCAAACTATTCCAGGCAACAGGATACCATTATTTTTCTTCATCTGGGTCTGTTTCCTGGCATACTTTGGAGGAATCAAGGCATTCCAATCTATCAAAAGTATACTCTCCCCTTAACACAAAACAACAAGATTTTATAATGATTGAAGTATTTGTTCCCCCGTCGTCCATATCAATATATCTTTTAACTTGATACATAACATTCTAAGTTTTCGTTGTATATCTGATCCCCAGGAGATACAACGGGTGTGTGTGTGTGTATGTACAGTTGGCAGCAGAAATTCGCTTAATATCCACTTACGTATGTATATATGAGCTATAATGATGATGTAACACAATTTAAATGCAGAGATGACATATATAGTTCACATGTGGTAAATTACGTATGTTGTTGGAATAAAAACTAGTTGAGAATGCAACTATCTGGTCATATTAGCATTATTAAAGTCATGAGATGGACGTGAATTTATGCTGCCGACTGTACAAGTATGGTGTCCATGACTGTGACGGCTATTGGTGTTAATTACTGATGAGGCAGCCAGAGCACCCGAGTGTGAGTTTGCGTCCAGACAATACGTTTGTTTATATAAGAGAGCAATGGATACTGGAAGGAACACTGGTCGGCAAGCTATCACCCAGCCAGGTCAAACCACCACGTCTCACCGCTAAACCTTACATTTACTCTCCTTGATAAGTGAGTGCATGGAAAGAAGTCAGTCAAGGCCTGGGGCTTTGTAAATACTCATTCATATTACTAGTGGTCTCTATTTTCATCCATCATCTACAACATTACAAGTATCTATAACTTATAAGTTAGTGGGGAAGCTCTCAATGAAAAGCAACAAGTTAACTAAAGCGGCCCATACACACATATTTACATTCCCACTTTCCCACAAAATGTACACACTTTTACCAGAGAAGAAATGGTCTTAGATGACAGAATAATATCCATATTTTCATTTTATATTCCGACACTGTGCAATACATATACCTCATGAAGCCCTTCACCTCGCCTATATAAATCAACAACACACACACACACATACACATACGACTTACGACTGTGTGTATCAGAAACTCGATTTGGCCATCCTCCTCTTCCTCTCACCTTCCAATATTTTGTAAATCTGATAATTTAGAGTAGCAGTTTCATATTAATAATTGTGGATGTCGTGTTATTATTTTTTCTGTTGGTCTGGTGGACAACGAGTGAGTGAACACATTGGCTGTAGGGACTGCTGTGTTTTCTTGACGGTCTCCCTGCTTGTTCGTAATTAATATTATACCGGTATTTACTTTGCAGACTCCATGCCAGTTTGGGTTTAGGAAGGGCTTATAGATACACACATGATTAATAATATTGTCTGACAACGCAGGCCACGTCACCACGCTCATTTAAACAAAATTTCTCTGTATTCATAATCTCATTTCTCTTGTCCCCAACCAATCATAATTCCAACATAAAAGTTTAATATATATATACAGTATATACATATAAATTAAGTTATTTTTACTCTCTAGTCTTATAAGTTATACAATATACTCTGCCATTTTGCTACAGGTCTACTTTATTTTTTATTTTTTTATTTTTTTGTTATATGATCCGACACTGGACATAGGCTTACTTACTCCAGGTATACGCTAATACTTCAATTTATTAAGATGAAATTTTTTTTGTGTTGGTAAATCTGGAGCAACTGAATCCTCCAAACTATTCCAAGCAACAGAACACTATTTATTAATGTTTCTCTTCTGGTACTGTTTCCTAGCATACTTTGGAGGAATCAAGGCACTCCAATGTACCAAAAAAGAATGACCCTCTTAAAGGACATCAGTATTACATTTATATTCTGAGCACTTCTAAGTAACTAAAAATTAGAGTCAAGTTATCCTATTCGTCTTTATTCCATTAAGGGGGTGCGGGAATAGGGGACAGGCTTGGGGTGCGGGAATAGGGAGACAGGCTTGGGGTGGGTAGAAGGTCTATCCCCTATTCCCGCACCTCCCTAACTCCCCAAACCAAGCCTGTCTCCCTACTCGCCCCCCAAGCCTGTCCCCTACTCCCCTAACCAAGCCTGTCCCCCTACTCGCCCCCCAAGCCTGTCCCCTACTCCAGCACCACCTAAACCCCCCAAGCCTGTCCCCCTATTACCGCACCCTTTAAATAAGAATTAAATATTATCAGTTTTCCACAAAATTCGGTGTTCCCGTATTTCTGATTGCATTATGTCTTGAGAATTATTTTTTCTCCAAATCAGCAAATACTAATTACTTTATCCTTGAGATGATAATTATTATAAGTGCATGTTGCTTCGAATTAACTTTACTGATTCTATAGTTGTATTCATTTCATACAAAGAATAAAGGAGATAGTTAAAGGAGATAGTTAAAGTAGATAGTTAAAGTAGATAGTTAAAGTAGATAGTTAAAGAAGATAGTTAAAGTAGATAGTTAAAGTAGATAGTTAAAGTAGATAGTTAAAGTAGATAGTTAAAGTAGATAGTTAAAGTAGATAGTTAAAGTAGATAGTTAAAGTAGATAGTTAAAGTAGATAGTTAAAGTAGATAGTTAAAGTAGATAGTTAAAGTAGATAGTTAAAGTAGATAGTTAAAATAGATAGTTAAAGTAGATAGTTAAAGTAGATAGTTAAAGGAGATAGTTAAAGTAGATAGTTAAAGTAGATAGTTAAAGTAGATAGTTAAAGTAGATAGTTAAAGTAGATAGTTAAAATAGATAGTTAAAGTAGATAGTTAAAGTAGATAGTTAAAGTAGATAGTTAAAGTAGATAGTTAAAATAGATAGTTAAAGTAGATAGTTAAAGTAGATAGTTAAAGGAGATAGTTAAAGTAGTCTAGATAGTTAAAGGAGATAGTTAAAGGAGATAGTTAAAGTAGATAGTTAAAGTAATAGTTAAAGAAGATAGTTAAAGGAGATAGTTAAAGGAGATAGTTAAAGTAGATAGTTAAAGGATAGTTAAAGAAGATCGTTAAAGGAGATAGTTAAAGGAGATAGTTAAAGTAGATAGTTAAAGAAGATCGTTAAAGTAGATAGTTAAAGGAGATAGTTAAAGGATAGTTAAAGAAGATAGTTAAAGTAATAGTTAAAGGAGATAGTTAAAGTAGATAGTTAAAGTAGATAGTTAAAGGAGATAGTTAAAGTAATAGTTAAAGTAATAGTTAAAGTAGATAGTTAAAGGAGATAGTTAAAGTAATAGTTAAAGGAGATAGTTAAAGTAGATAGTTAAAGGAGATAGTTAAAGTAATAGTTAAAGTAATAGTTAAAGGAGATAGTTAAAGTAGATAGTTAAAGTAATAGTTAAAGGAGATAGTTAAAGTAGTCTTGATAGTTAAAGGAGATAGTTAAAACGACCGAACATTTGACGACAAGAAAACTAAAGTTGATGCCTATGTTTCCTTGGCGTGGACAGAACACCTAGATAGACAGAAGAATATGAGCCAGCAGAGCCACGAGCCATGCCAGTCATCCACCAGCAACACCAACACCAACAACACCAACAACACCAACACCAACAACAACTCCACTCATCAGATACCGACCATATACGCAGACCGTCTGAGAATTGTGTGGTTGTGGCTAAGAGGGAAATCAGCCCGTCAGATCTCACACGAAACGGGCGCCAGTTTGTGCACAGTGTACCGTTGGGTGAGACGCTGGCAAGAGGAGGGAAATGTGGAAACCAGACCCTACCGAAGTCGATCAAGAACCATTCCTCTTCTTCCTCCTGCATCTCCTCCTCCTCACCACCACCACGAAACACTTCACCAAACACAGTGGATATTTAATCATCTTAGTAATCATCTTAGTAATCAACATCACGTATCACCTTGGACCAGCATCACTCATGTACCTTCTTCTAGTTTTCCTTACATAGTGTCGTTGTATGATAGTTATGTTACAGCAGCGATAAATAGTGATAACAATGAGTACACCTTATACAAACTAGCCCAGTGATTTTTGCATGCTATGGGTACCCAGTAAACGAGTGTCTTTCGACTAGAATAATTAAGGGGAGTAATCTATTATGGGATCTCTGAAGGCTACTAGCTTACTATTTCCTCCAAACTATGCCAGGAAACAGAACCCCTCCATATTGAATTATACAGGGGATGTGTTTTATAGCTGAGTTTGGAGGCCTTCATCAACTCCAAATTAAACACAAACAGTTGCTTCCCTTTACGAATGAAGTAGTTGTATACTCAGATACAGAAATTATACTTGCAAGTGTTTTATACATGGAATTCACAACAACATGATAGCCTCTCTAGCTGTCTGTACAAGGAGACTCTTTATAGCCATAGGACTTTTCATAAGATTATCTGTAAATATTTAAAATCTTAAAGAATTATGCAACACATTTTAACAAATTATTTCCTCTCGGTTTAATTAATAATACTGTGAACAATGTATAAATTGAAATACTGTAACATAAATAATATCATTTAATACATGTAGTCTAGAGTAATTTGAAATAAATATTTGTAGTATGAAAATAGTGTAGTAGAATGCCATGTAGGTATAATCAATTGTAAAAAAAACAATCATGTGTAATTACAGTAATGTATTAATAACCATCGACATTCAGCAGACAACCACAACAAATATATTTATGATAAAAACTATATTGTATAATTATATATCGCTACAATACAATAGATTGACAATATAACTGATAATATAATGATTTATAAATGTATGGTTTCCTTTTCATTATATAATATTATAAGGTAATGTTTAAGTACAAAGTAGTAAGAAAGTATACGAAAAGATACCAAAATATTTCCACACGCCATCATACATATATAACTTGTCCCTGGCTGGTCCTTGTATCTGAGAAACTGTATACTAGAATAACTAAATTAATAGAATCTGGGAGTAGTTATTTTTTTTATATTTTTAATATTTTTTATATTTTTTATTTTTATATTTTTTATATTTTTTTATTTGTCATACAAAGTTGATCTTTCTCATGAATATCGATTTTAGCTTTTAAGTTTCATATTCAACCTGGTACTTAATTTGTACGAAGATATTTTACCTTAACATTCGTCATGATGAAATAACTAAACACAAAACAACATTGAAGGTGGTTATTCTTTTTTAGTTAGTTAGATAGTTAGATAGATAGTTAGATAGATAAATAGTTAGATAGATAGATAGATAGTTAGATAGATAGATAGATAGATAGATAGTTAGATAGATAGATAGATAGTTAGATAGATAGATAGTAAGATAGATAGATAGATAGATAGATAGATAGTTAGATATAGATAGATAGATAGATAGTTAGATAGATAGATAGATAGATAGATAGATAGATAGATAGATAGATAGATAGATAGATAGATAGATAGATAGATAGATAGATAGATAGATAGATAGATAGATAGATAGATAGATAGATAGATAGATAGATAGATAGATAGATAGATAGATAGATAGATAGATAGATAGATAGATAGATAGATAGATAGATAGTCAGTCAGTCAGTCAGTCAGTCAGTCAGTCAGTCAGTCAGTCAGTCAGTCAGTCAGTCAGTCAGTCAGTCAGTCAGTCAGTCAGTCAGTCAGTCAGTCAGTCAGTCAGTCAGTCAGTCAGTCAGTCAGTCAGTTAGTTAGTTAGTTAGTTAGTTAGTTAGTTAGTTAGTTAGTTAGTTAGTTAGTTAGTTAGTTAGTTAGATAGATAGATAGATAGATAGATAGATAGATAGATAGATAGGTAGTTAGATAGATAGATAGATAGATAGATAGATAGATAGATAGATAGATAGATAGATAGATAGATAGATAGATAGATAGATAGATAGATAGATAGATAGATAGATAGATAGATAGATAGATAGATAGATAGATAGATATAGATAGATAGATAGATAGATAGTTAGATATAGATAGATAGATAGATAGATAGTTAGATATAGATAGATAGATAGATAGATAAATAGATATAGATAGATTGATAGATAGATAGATAGATAGATAGATAAATAGATAGATAGATAGATAGATAGATAGATAGATAGATAGATAGATAGATAGATAGATATAGATAGATCACCCTCCTAATAAGTTCAGAGATTAACCAGTGTGTATATAATTTATAACTTGTGATGAGGAATGTTTTTTTTTATGAATTAGCTGGACATTCAGGAAACTTGTGAGTGATTACTGATCTTTAGGTTACTTGAGTGTTGCAGATAAGGGGGTGCAGGAGTAGGGGACAGGCTTGGGGGGGGAGACTGGGGGGATGCAGGAGTAGGGGACAGGCTTGGGGGGGGGAGACTGGGGGAATGCAGGAGTAGGGGACAGGCTTGGGGGGGGGAGACTGGGGGGATGCAGGAGTAGGGGACAGGCTTGGGGTGGGAGAGACTGGGGGAATGCAGGAATAGGGGGACAGGCTTGGGGTGGTGGGTAGAAAGCCTGTAACTTATTCCTGCACCCTCATAACCCCACCCCAAGCCTGTCCCCCTACTCCAGCACCCCCCAGAGAGAGAGAGAGAGAGAGAGAGAGAGAGAGAGAGAGAGAGAGAGAGAGAGAGAGACTGTCCCTTTAACACACATGAGTTGCTCTTTCGTTGCAGCTGAGTATGGGAAGGTCACATCATTTTGTTGTTGTGGTGGTACTGACTATTGTTACGACTACGACAATGACTGGACAGCTGATGACGGTGGTGGCTCAGAAGAAGATAAGTGATAATGTAGACGTGGGCCAGAAGAAGATAAGTGATAATATAGACGTGGGCCAGAAGAAGATAAGTGATAATGTAGACGTGAACCAGAAGATAAGTGATAATGTAGACGTGGGCCAGAAGAAGATAAGTGATAATATAGACGTGGGCCAGAAGAAGATAAGTGATAATGTAGACGTGGACCAGAAGAAGATAAGTGATAATATAGACGTGGCTCAGAAGATAAGTGATAATGTAGACGTGGCTCAGAAGATAAGTGATAATGTAGACGTGGGCCAGAAGAAGATAAGTGATAATATAGACGTGGCTCAGAAAAAGATAAGTGATAATGTAGACGTGGACCAGAAGAAGATAAGTGATAATATAGACGTGGCTCAGAAGATAAGTGATAATGTAGACGTGGCTCAGAAGATAAGTGATAATGTAGACGTGGGCCAGAAGAAGATAAGTGATAATATAGACGTGGCTCAGAAAAAGATAAGTGATAATGTAGACGTGGACCAGAAGAAGATAAGTGATAATGTAGACGTGGACCAGAAGAAGATAAGTGATAATGTAGACGTGGACCAGAAGAAGATAAGTGATAATGGTGACGTGGCTCAGAAGAAGATAAGTGATAATATAGACGTGGCTCAGAAGAAGATAAGTGATAATATAGACGTGGCTCAGATGGTTGGTCAAGTTCTGGATCAGTACACAGAAACATCATGTCATCTGGTTCTACTCACTACAAAACCTACTTCACCTGTGGTCTCAACTATTATCAGGCCAGTAATGAGCTGATTAATCAATTTCTTGCAGTAGCTGTTATGCTTTACACCACACTCGTATATCGAAACAAGTGCAACAATATCAAAATTTAATACACTAGTGCCATATCCCCTTACACATGGTACACTCGTGATACGTAATCCCTGACCAGAGACGAACGGCAGGCACCACACACACACACACACACACACACACACACACACACACATACCCTGCATTCGACCTCAGCCTCTATATGTGTACTGGGTGGGGAAATGAGCATTACCAGGATATTCTAAGCTTTCTGCTCCTCACACTCTGGTCACAAATTATGTATCACGAGTGTACATAATGGGCTGGATGAATCACACTGGCGTGATTATAATATAACGAGAAGAAAACACACACAAGCAGAAACATTACCTGAATTTAGTATATTGATCTCGGTATGCCATTTGATACCTTTCTAGGTCTAGTAAATTTATGTGTCAATTTGAATGCTTTCTCTTTTAATAATATATTTTACTCACATAAATTTGGTAACTCTAATTTTCATCTCATCATTTCATCTTGACCACTGAGGATGGTGGTAGTGTCCATGGCACCGAAACTGTTTGTTCATAAACTTCCGTCTGCCAGTGTGGGGTTTCTTCTCGACATGGCACATACCTTTGAGGACAATATTGGTTTCTATCATAGTGAGCATTAAAGTTGTTTTAAATATAGCAAGAATCCAAATCTAGACATATTCTTTTCATGATGGTAGCACTATCATTCTTATTTTCTTCAGATAGTCAAGTTCTGAAAATGGAAAGAAGGTATAATGGGAATGTCCCTCGCTATTTCTATAATGTACCTGTTTTTTACCAGACGTATGAATCCAGTTCAACAAGGAATGACTTTGTCGGCGGGTTCCCTGAGCCACCTGTGGAAGGAACCCAGCACTACCTGTCTTACACTCGTCCTACACCTCAACACTAATATTAACACTACTACATTGGCTCTCAAGTAATGTTATCACTCTTTATACACACATTATAGTGTTATCACTCGTCATCTACCTAAAATCCTAAACAACAAAATCAACTCAACTGTATTGGCTCTCACTTTGTGTTATTATTCCTTACACACTCAGTGCAAGTAGTACACATAACCTACATATATATATATCCATTGGTGATACACTCAGCTGTCATACAATGTAACTCCTCTAATACGATCCCTTCTGGAGAGTCTTTATTATTTCTTAACTTCATTTATTGTAAATCGCACTTTCTTACATATGACCCAATAATGCAGAGACTTTGATACAGTATAAGGCTTCATACTATTAAATTGTTTGTGTTACTCAGTTTGCTGGAAGAAGCAGGTCTGCCGAAATTCCCTAAGGTGGTGGTTGTGATCCTGGGCATGAAGAGTGAAGCTCAGACGGTCCTTCTCCACCATACCTTCCGTAACACAGTCCACGCCTTCTACTTCGCTGTCACTTTTTCTGAGATCGCGGTCACTGGATTGCGAATAAAGACACGCACTAACTCACACGGTAAAGAGCAAAAGATAATTGATTATTTTACTACCGGTAGCGGATTTTTTTCCCCATTGACATAAAATCGCCTATACGTTTCATGCAAAATAATTGATATTAACCTTTATTACGCTTATTAGTTCAGTTCCTCTCATTACTTTGAACGAGATATCATTATACAACTATTTATTGAAGATGCTGTATTTTTGTATTTAATATTTTTCTAATACTGATAATAATATATAATTATGCCTTCTTACAATGGGCTGACAATTATAGAAGCAGAAAAAAGTACAGTACAAAATCTATCTTGTATGCATGTATAGTATGATGATTCTATGTAGTGTCGTCTATCTATTTTGTATAATTATAGTCCAAAGTCAAAACCCTGTATACTCTATAATTATGTCAAGAAGAAATTGAAATGAATTATAGTACAGCAATGCATATATATCGGTGTTTGTGTTTCAGAGGGAGGAAGAGAGAATGACGTTAGCAGAGGTGTGGCTGTGTACTGTCATATATATCGGTGTTTGTGTTTCAGAGAGAGGAAGAATTTGGAATTTATTTATTGATGCAACTAGGCATCTGGCGGCGCAACAGCTAGGGTCATATACCGCCCAACACAAAATTATTATCTTCAACTAACAAAATCACAAACCCCCGAAAGGGACACGCATCATAACTAAACTACACACAAATTATAAACACACACCATTACTAAAAGAACGCGTCAACTTAACTAATATATAAAAAAGAATCAAGACTAAATAATATCAAACTATCTAAAAACCATAAGTATAATAAAATCACAATTTGTGGAGGAGGCCAGCCTCCTCCACATAGGAGAGAGTGTTCCCTCCCACACTACAAGCCTCCTCCCCGAGCACCAGGGAGAGACTGTAAGAACCGTCACCCACTCGGTACTCGGAGAGGTGCCTACGACGCAGGTCCCCAAAACTGGGACACTCAACAATAATATGCCTCACTGTCAAAGGGACCAGACAATCATCACAGTAGGGAGGGTTAATCCTGTCCATTAAAAAGCCATGAGTCAATAATGTGTGGCCAATGCGGAGACGGACAAGAGCCGTCTCCCACCGGCGGGACAGGCCACTGTAGCTCCACAAACCAAGGCGTTGGCGGATGTCGCGGAGCTTGTTAGCCCCGACTCCGTCCCATCTGTCCTGCCAGCAGGAACGAATGGCAGCATCTATATAGGGTCGAAGGTCCACTGCAGGGACAGGATGACGCCCGGCAGGAGGCCGAGAATTAGAGACCACAGCCTTAGCCAGGGCATCAGCTCGCTCATTACCATCGACACCCACATGGGCCGGGACCCAACAGAAAGTGACTTTGCGGCCACGACGACCCAGGAGGACAAGCCACTCAAGGATGGCCAACACCAGGGGATGGGGAGAGTTAAAATTGCACAAGGCCTGCAAGGCACTACAAGAATCACAATAAAAAGTAAAAGAATGCTGAGGGAGAGTAAAAATCACTTGGATGGCATATAAAATGGCCGAGAGCTCAGCAGTGAAAATCGACATGACAGAAGAAAGTCTACCACCACGGCAAAAGTCAGGAAAGACAACTCCAAAACCAACTCCAGCATCAGACTTTGACCCATCTGTGTACACAGGGAGGGACTCCCTGTGAGGGAAGGCATGTTCTAAAAACAGGGAACGAGCCACTTGAGGAGGAAGAGATTCTTTTTTGTCTGTAAAACAGGTGCAGGGAAAAACTTCTGGAAGAAGCCATGGAGCCACCCTGGGGACCCTCACAGGACGAATCTGGAAATCTCCAATTCCCATCTCCTCCATAGCCTTCCTGACCCGGAAGCCAAAGGGCCATGGTGTACGAGAATGTGAAAGGTAATAATTAGACATGATATCAGATGACACCGCCAAGCAAGGAAGGGAGTCGGGAAGTCGATGTAATCGATGCCAACAACGAACCATCAAGGAGTGGCGACGGAGATCTAGAGGTGGTTCGTTAGCGTCCACTAGGAGACTGGGGATTGGTGATGACCTGAACGCTCCAGTTGCCAGACGTATCCCAGCATTATGAATAGGGTCTAAAACTCTGAGACGGACATCTGTGGCAGAGGAGTACACCTCACACCCATAATCAAGTTTTGACCTAATAAAAACACGGTATAGGCGAAGGAGGGTGGCCCGATCAGCCCCCCAGGGAGTATGGCTCAGAACCCTCAACAGATTAAGAGCCTTGAGGCAAGAGACCTTAAGTGTACATAAGTGGGGAACCCAAGTCAAACGTTTGTCAAAAAGGAGACCCAAAAAGCGAGTCTCCTCGACACAGCGTATGCGATGACCATACATGAATAAGTCCGGATCAGGGTGGACACCTCGGATGCGGCAGAAGTGCATAGCAACCGTCTTGGCAGGAGAAAATCGAAACCCATGAGAACCAGTCCAACGTGACACTCTGTCAAGGGCAAGCTGCATGCGTCGCTCCGCCACTGACATACGGGAGGCAGCAAACCAGACTGCTAGGTCATCAACGTACATCGAGTTGGCTATACCGTCCGGAAGGGATGAGGCAATGGCATTAATTGCTACTGCAAACAATGTGACACTGAGGACACTTCCCTGAGGGACGCCCTCCTCCTGTACAACAGATGCTGAGAGAGCTGTACCAACCCTTACAGAAAAACTGCGACCACTAAGAAACTCTTTAAGAAAGCGTGGAAGGCGACCTCGCAGGCCATATACATGGAGCTGCTGCAGGATGCCATATTGCCATGTAGTGTCATATGCTTTCTCTAAATCAAAGAATACACAGACAAGGTGTTGATGTCGTGCAAAGGCCTCACATGCAGCAGCTTCCAACCTGACCAGAGCATCTGTAGTGGAACGATGTTTACGAAAACCCGACTGGGACGGAGACAGAAAATCACCCCGTTCCAAGAAGTATACCAGTCTGACATTCACCATCTTCTCAAATAGTTTACATAAACACGAGGTCAAAGCAATTGGTAGGTAATTGAGGGCAACACTAGAGTCTTTGCCTGGCTTGGGGAAAGGAAGGATGGTAGCAATCCTCCACACAGAAGGGAAGACACCCTCCACCCAGATTCTGTTGTATAAAGCTAAGAGAAATGAGATTGCCTCCTCACCCAAGTGTCGCAACATTGCATATGGGATGTTGTCTGGCCCAGGAGAAGTGTCCCCACAGAGAGAGAGAGCAGAATGCAGGTCTCTCAGGGTGAATATATGGTTATAACTTTCATTCTCATTCCCTGAGAAATTCAGGGCTGTACGCTCCTTGGCTCTTAACTCATGTCTCACAGCCAGAGATCGAGAGTCACGGCTGGAGACTCTAGCAAAAGCCTCCGCCATGGTATTGGCCACTGTCAAACTATCCATAATCTGAACTCCATTGACCTTAAGTACAGGTGGAGAACTAGGAGAAAACTTCCCCGCCATCTTACGGACTCTCTTGAACACTTGAGTGAGTGGAGTTTTACTATTAATTGAAGACACATAGGCCTTCCAAGATGCACGTCGTGCCTCTTTTAAAACTCGTCTAGCCCGGGCCCTTGCCCGTCGGAAGTCCTCTAAAAGAGTTGGGTCCCCACGATTGCGACGAAGGTGAGAGAAAGCAGCGCGCTTCTCCCGCACAGCAGTGGTGCAGACTGGTGACCACCAAGGGACAGGACGTTTGGGAAAGTAGCCAGAAGTTTTAGGGATAGAGTTGAGAGCGGCAGAGTGGAGTACATCAGTGAAATATGTTACAGCCTCATCAGAGCTACCAAAATCGGCTACTGAAGAGACCGAAGAAGTTAGCTCTCTAAAAAACTGCCAGTCAGCCTTCTCTAATTTCCACCTAGGAAGACGAGACTGAGGTTCATACTTGTTACCTTCTAAAAATATAGGAAAATGGTCACTACCATATAAATCTGGCAACACTCTCCAAGTAAAATCTAACAGAGCACTGGGTGAGCAAAGAGAAATGTCAATGGCGGTAAAAGTCCCAGTTGGGCTATTAAAATGTGTCACATCTCCCGTATTTAAAACCCCTAATCCCTCATCCTCAATAAAAGAAGCTAATAAAACACCCCTGGGGTTGATCGAACTATCACCCCACAGAGGATGACGCCCATTAAAATCACCCAATAAAATAAAGGGAGAGGGAAGGTCCCGTACAAGACGGGTGAGATCACCCCTCTCTACTGTAACACTGGGAGGAAGGTATAGACTGCACACAGTGTAGGGGCGGTCCATAAAAACCTCAACAGCAACAGCCTGGAACGGTGTGTCAAGCTCCAGGCTCGTGCATGGAATATCTCGACGAACTAGGATGGCAGAGCCACCATGGTGACCCTGCCCTTCAAATGAATTTGAATAAAATGCAGAATATGCTGGAGGACTGGCAGGAATGTAGTCCCCAAGCATTGTCTCTTGAAGAGAAACACATGCAGGAGAGAAACTAGAGAGAAGAATGCGAAGTTCTTCCCAAGAAGCACGTAAGCCACGGCAATTCCACTGAAGGACCTTAAAAAGTGTTACTTTGGTCCTGGTTTATGGGAAGCCTCATCGAGGTACTTCCCACTACCACCTCGACCTGAGGGTCTACTCAAACGATACGTTTTGTCAAATCCTGGGCCACTAGAAGAGCGAACCCGAGGAGTAGTACTTGGGGTAGTAATTGGGACCCGCTGACGAGTCCCTGAAGCATTTGATATGTTTGATAAAGATGAAGGTATATGAGCAGGGATATTCTTAGAAGCATTTACATTGGTATTGTCCTGTGCAGCAGTGGTATCACTGACACAGGCAGACACATCAACATCCATAATACAGGTGGTAGAATCACTCTGCTGTTCTAGCGGAGAAGAAACTGAATCTTTTGAAGTCGCGACATCAGTGGCATCCACATTAACTTCACGCTCCTCTGATGGTCCTGAAGAAAACTTGCGAGGAGGAACTTCTGTTGAATCAAGAGATTCATCAGAGCCACGAGAACGCTTCTGGTGACATTGAGAGGAAACTATGGATGAGTCCTCAGAGATGGTTGCTTTATAAGGAGGAACATCTATTGAGTCAAGTGCCTCAGAGGAACCATGAAGACGTCTCTGTGACCGTTTAGGTGACTTAAGTTTCCTTTTTGGAGAGCGTATGGCAGCGTGAACCTCTACCACATGGACACCTTTAGCTAAAGTTGCAGAATTGTCATTAGTTGAAGGGTCACCAGAATGAGTGTCTGATAAGGTTTCCAAAACAGAGAAGGTATTATGTAGTGTAACCTTAGAAACGCTCTCACTGGAGCATAAAGCAGCTGCCTCTTGAGAGGGTTGAGAGGGTGCTACAACTGATTTGGGGCGAAGGGTGGAGGCGTATGTCTTAACACCACCATCCTTCTGTCGCCTGAAGTTGAGTTGCCGTCTGGCACTACCAATACTAATGAATTGGCTATTAGCCAAGTGGAGAATATCCTGCTCAAGGAGGTACATCTTACATTGGCGAGACCGCAAGGGGTGAGCATCTCTGCAGTAAAAGCAGTAACTCTCTGACCGACATTCAGAAATAAGATGTGCGTCAGAAGCAGAACAATTACCACATCGGGAATGGTTGTTGCAGTTCCTCCTCCCATGACCAAACTCATAACAACAGAAACACTGTAATTGACGCTCAACAAAAGGCTTCACCTCAAAAGAGGTGGGGTTAATGTTAATGCGATCTGGGATATGCGAACCATAAAAAGTGAGGATGATCATATTTTTACGGCCTTTCATCTTTGTTACTCGTTGGACATTGTCTGGGCACATAGCAAGAATGTCCTCTTCTGAAAATTCATATAGGTCTTCATTATATATACGCCCCTTGCTATAATTGAATGGTTTGATAGATTCAAACATACTATCAGTAGGACAGGGGAGATTGAGGAGCATCATGGCCTGAGTAAGATCTTTGGCTCTGATTAAGACGCCCTTACCATATTTCTTTATGTGGCCCATTGGTAGTACTCCAACTTCCTTCTCCAAATAACGGGAAGCATGGATAAGGTTACCACGTCCTTCCCTGTAATATGCCACAAACCAAAAGGGTGTTGGAACCTGACGTTCCTTTGGGACATTCTCTTTAGATTCATCAAAAACGTTAGGACAGTAGTCATTATCACTATCTACTACATTGGCAGACCGCATTAACTGAACTTTACAGTGAGTATCTCCCACTGTCAGAGAATCTTTTGCCTCAAATGCTGCTTTGGCAGCAGCATTTGTTTTGAATGTAATATAACACCGATTAGACCTACAATCACAATCATAAGTGATTCGGATACGAAGGACTACTCCGAAACACTTAAAAATAGAGTGGATAGCGCCATACGAAAGTGATGTCTGTACATTCGTTATTATCAATGTGTCACAACCACTAACACGGTTATCTGACACTACACTCGACCTGCTGGGTCTACTCATATTTGGAGCTCTCTGCTCATCACCACGACCAGATTTTGGCGTCTCGAGGGCCTGGTCGACCACCGCTCGAGAGAGAGATTTGGGTTTTGGTTTTTGCTTATCCATATATCATTTAATTAAAGTTGTTGGCCCCAGGAGCCAAAAGCTACTACCAACCGGGCAGATGAGGGGACCGAGCGCTGGTCGCCGCAGGCGGGGTACCTCTTCCCCCACGGGGCCACTCGTTTTAAAAAGCACCCCAATGGCTCGAAAGTTTGCCCACGACGGTGCTGAGACCCCCTTCCCCAACATCTCCCGGCCCAGACACCCAACCATCCAACATAGGACTGCCCCTAGAAGGCAGTCCCTCTGGAGGGCAGCACTGTTGGCCCGTACTGGCAGCCTATTGCATAGGAACCATTTAGTCTGGTCTCTCACTGGCGACCTTACTAGCATGGGAAACCCTCTCTCCCCAAAATTGGGGCAGAGCAGGGGCCAAAGCCCCCTCTAGCCTAGCTCGCCAGGTCATAGAGACACGCAAGCCCCCCCACCTCGTCAAGGCGATTCCCGTTTGGGGGGGGAGAGAGGAAGAGAGAGTGACGTTAGCAGAGGTGTGTCTGTGTACCCTGTCCTATATATCGGTGTTTGTGTTTCAGAGAGAGGAAGAGAGAGTGACGTTTGCAGAGGTGAGGCTGTGTACTGTCATATATATCGATGTTTGTGTTTCAGAGGGAGGAAGAGAGAGTGACGTTAGCAGAGGTGAGGCTGTAGTGTACCGACGTTGTTTATACTGTGATCATGGACATCCGGGCATACAAACCCTAGGATCATGGAACACCGTACGGAGTCTTCAGAAACATCAGCTCTTTCCTTGTAATTTCCAAATGATATCCTTCTTTATTACTGTCAGAGTAAACTATAGTGTAGAGTGTATAGTAATGAAGCAATTTAATTCAGATTCACACTCCATAAGATTCGATCGACGGCCTGACCTGCATCTACTTAATTAAAACTGGAGTTGTATGTACAGTCGTGGTCAATAATAATCATCCACATGTGAGTAACTTTTAACAATTTGCTGTCTAATGTTTTCATGTTCACATAATGGTACTTAACCTATTTATAGGAAAGTTTATCATCTAAGGAACAGAGGGAAGCTGTCAAAATCTTACGTGAGTTACCCCTATATACATGACCGTGACTGTATCTCTTTCCACAGACCAATTTAAAGATCTAGGAGGACATCGCTTCCAAGTGGTGACGGTACGATATTTTCCTTACTCGGACTTCATCCTAAAACACAATAAAGAGGAGGAACCCGCCGACGCTACTGCTGCTGCTGCTGATGATGTTGAATTTACAAACTCAATAGATGATGAACTGTTTACACTACTCTCCACTAAGCTCAACTTCACGTACGGACAGAGAGAGAGAGAGAGACTTTGTGTGTGTGTAATTGATTATTGTAGCCTTGAAATAGGAGAGAGAGAGAGAGAGAGAGAGAGAGAGAGAGAGAGAGAGAGAGAGAGAGAGAGAGAGAGAGAGAGAGAGAGAGAGAGAGAGAGAGAGAGAGAGAGAGAGAGAGAGAGAGAGAGAGAGAGAGAGAGAGAGAGAATCAGCAGTCCTTCAATTTAATACAATGAGGTTCTCCCCATAATAATATCTTGCAGGTGGAAAGTTCACGAGCAAAAGAATGGTGCCTTTGGCGTGGGAACCGATGGGGTGTTCAGTGGTATGATGGGTGATCTGCAACGGGAAGAGGTCGACATCGGCACTCCTCCTACGATCACTGCGGGGCGAGCCAAAATTATCGACTTTGCCAGGGCCTATCCATCTGTCCCCTTGATCCTTACCTCTCTTGAACCAACTGTACTCCCTCAACACCTCGCCCTCGTTAGACCATTCAAAGGTGAATTGGTCTGAGTTTGTACTGTCGCTTGTCTATATCTACGGATACTTTGTGTAATGAATAATATATGGTATTGAGTAAAGTCATGGTCTAATGTACTGCAACACCTTCCAATGAGATGGCTTCGAAAAATGATCCGAAACTATAGCTATGGTGTGTGCAATTTTGGTTCATAAAATTAACTCAAGTAGCTCGCTTTTATTCACCAAGTTGCAGTACATTAGACCATGACTTTACCATATCTACGGTGTACATATAGAAAAAATATATACCTCGTATTAGTTTAAAACTTCTTGTGATTACAGGAAATACCTAAATAATGTCAAGGTTCAATGCAACAACAGATATAACTATGAAATAAATAATTATTCCAAGCATTGTGCATGGTTGAATTTATCTCCCCATATTATTTTTAGATGAGGTGTGGGGAAGTCTGTTGGTTGGTGCAGTGGTGTGGGCAGTGGTGGCGTGGGTTATGCAGCAGGTGTGGGCCAAACTCACCCACGACAGGGAGTTCAAGTTGAGCACCTTTATGATGTATGGATGGGCTGCTCTCCTGGAACAGTCCACACCAAACCCATTCTTCAGAAACTCGTATCAGGTGAGTTACTGCAGTGTCCAGGGTTTGTTTAATTAAAGAGGAGAGTATAGTTCTGATGACATTTTTGGAGATTATGATTCCTCCAAACTATTCCAGGCATATTTTGCTTCATTTGGGTCTGTTTTCTGGCATACTTTGGAGGAATCAAGGCGCTGTAATGTACCAAAAGTTTACTCTCCGCTTAAGGTGGTAATTCGCTTTTTTTGTTTTGTTACATTGGAGTGCCTTGATTCCTTCAAAGTATGCTAGGAAATAGGACCATAGGGACAAAAATAATGGTGTTTTGTTGCTTGAAATAGTTTGGAGGATTCTGTTTCTCCAAATTTACCAACATGGAATTTACTCCTCAATGAAATAAAGCAGTAGAAACATACCTATATAAAAAAAATGTATATAGTGGAAATATAATTCTGCTACGTGTATCACATTTATATAATATGTGTTTCAGATGGTGGTGGGAGGCTGGGTATTGTTCTGTCTCATTGTGTCTACGTGTATCACATTGTTTTCAGATAGTGGTGGGAGGCTGGTTATTGTTCTGTCTCATTGTGTCTACGTGTTACAAAGGCTCCCTCATCTCCCACCTCAGCATCCAAAGCAAGACTAAGCCCATAGAGACGATGGAGGAACTGGTGTCGATGGAGGAAGGGACGTGGAACTGGGGTATGGAGGAAGCACTCTACAAAGGGGCAGTCATAGAGTTTTTCACCAGACACTCCAACCCGGTGGTGAAGAAATTTGCAGAAAAGTTCAAGGTGATAAAGCAATAGATCTATGTTTGTTTGTTTGGTGAAATAATGGTGTTCTGTTGTTTTTGGTATAGTTTAGGGGTGTGTGGGAATAGGGGACAGACTTTCTACCCAACCCAAGCCTGTCCCCCCCTTATTCCCGACCCCCCAACCCTCCAAGCCTGTCCCCTACTCCCTATACTTGTTTGGTGAAATAATGGTGTTCTGTTGTTTTTGGTATAGTTTAGGGGTATGTGGGAATAGGGGACAGTCTTTCTACCCAACCCAAGCCTGTCCCCCCTTATTCCCGACCCCCCCCCCTCCAAGCCTGTCCCCTACTCACGCACCCCCTTAATAATTTGGTCTGATTGGCTATTGCAAGGTGTCATTTTTTCATTAACGTATCCTCACATTATTTGATTAACTCTAACCCGTGTTGATCTCTTCTTACTTATCTCTCTCAAAGATATTAATAACATTCCCATTACTCACCTCTTACTTTACACCCAACACAAATTCCTTACTATAGGTAGAGAGTTGGCAGGAGGGACTGGAGAAGGTGAGAGGTGGTCGCTACTCCCTCATGGGTTTTGAGGATTTTTTGACGGTCATCATCGCTTCTTACTTTACCGACGATCGCGGACGTTCCCCTTTCTACAGGAGCAAGAGAGGAGTGACTGTCCTTAACGATCTAGGCTGGGCATTAAGGTGAGCTCATTCATTCATGTCTCAGGAATAAGGGTGTGTGGGAGTAGGGGAACTTGGGGTGGGGTGGTGTGGCGGGAATTGGGGGACAGGCTTCATTAAGGTGGGTAGACAGCCTGTTCCTTATTCCCGTAGCTATGCACCCAACCCTCCCCCCAAGCCTGACCCCCTACTCCCGCACTCTCTAAGACCCCCACACACACCCCTACCCCCCCCAAGCCTGTCCCCTATTCCCCCCCCCCCCCTTAACTGTACCACACTTCAGGAACCACTGAAGAGGAGGGTATAATATTGGCGAATATTAATTATACCGAGCTGTAATTATTTGTCTGTTTTCATAATGTTTCTCCTCTTTTCGAATCAACTCCAGCCCTGCAACATTCCAAATTCTAAGTTTGACACACACACCCTTAAGGCGTCTTCTATTTATGCCACTTGATCAACCCGGGTTGGCAACCTGGGTTGATCCGAAAAACCCGGGTTGGATGGTATAAATAGAACACACCTACCACCAACCCGGGTTGATGTTCCTTTGTTTGTAAACATTAATAGACATTTCCCTCAAATGTTACTGATTAGGGTACTCATGCCACTTCAAAATAATATTTCCTTTATGTATTTTGAAGATAATGTCTCGTGTTATGCTAAAATGTCATATATTTCTGTAAGAGGGCTTGTTCTGGTGTAAGAAAGACTTACTTACTTCCAAACATATGAGTCGATATGGTAGGGTGGCTGGCGACTGGTTTGTCTTTGTAGTGTCTTTGTTGTCTCTTCGGAGTTTGATTTTAATTATTAGGCTTTCTATAACTATTATGGTTTGAGAAGATACAACAAGGTTAAAGTAGTTTACTCACTTTTTATTTATAACACGAGTTAGTATACAGAGTCACAATATGTAGCTTGCATGGGTTTAAGCTAGGCTAAGAAGCTAACTTTAAAGAGAGATAACACGCTAGAGTAACCTGTGATCGGATCGGTTATCGGTAGCTAACTGAGAGCTATAGGAGCGCAACTAGGGCGCTTCCCTTGACTTGTTGTCGTCACTTTATGCTGGCGTGTTAGTGGTTCCCACAGAAGTGAGTCCCGTTCTCTTCCTGTTCAAGCTTAGGCTAGCAGTATTAGAGCATCATGTGACGGGTGTAAGTCTGAGTGTGTAAGTGACTCATATAAGTAAGTATTAAGTAAGTTATTATAAGTAGCCCTCTAATGAAGGTGAAACCGGAACAATGCTCGGCCACTACCATCCTTCGCCCTCGAAGGAACATTTATAATAATTTACATGTTGTTATATAAGGGTATTATTATCTTCTGGCATATCTTTCCAGGTTGATTATTAATATTTTCCCTATTAAACTTAAGATTTAAATTATTATTGGAATACATGCAGTCTGTAGATGTACTTTATTATTTCTACAGATAATAATTAATATTACATGTCCAATATACATTATGGGTAAATACATCCTATCTAAATGTGTAGTGGTGTGTAATTAGCCTATACATTTGTATCCTCATTACCTTGTGACACTTGTCTTTGCCGTTCGCGAGCTAATAATTGTTGGTACCAAGCGTACACCTTCCGTATACACCAGCTAAATACAATAGTACAACAATTCACATTAGTGCAGGTATGATGTGTAGAGGTAATACAACTTCTCTTAAGAGATGTTAAGGTAACAAATTATTCAACTTTGAGGTAAACTCTGAGTCTATTAAAAGTTGAAGGATCTTTATTTTATCTAAAAAAAAAATTATGTTATCTATAGAGATGTTTTCTACAAGGTTAACTCTGACATTAACTCTGTAGAAAGTGTGGACACAAAAAAGCTTTATGGTGATGAGTAGGTAAGTTAAGAAAAATGTTCATTTCTAATCTCACAATGACCCTGAGCCATATAATAACCATCCACCCAAACGTGTTGGACTTACCATTGCTAAATAATATCACACTTATTCTCTGTTTGTGTAGTAGTTGTGGTTAGTACTGAAGTGCTCATGGTAGGAAATATTACTGACAGTTTTGAAAGTACAGTAAGATGTGGGAAGAGTTGAGTCTGGCATTATGAATGAAAGGTCACACTGTGCCTTGTTTGCTAAAGTCCAAGTAAACATATAACCAGGACATACAGTACATGCAAGTGTAAGTATGATGTGCGACAGTCATCCAATGAATGTTTGTCCAAAGTGTCTATGGCAGTATAATCTTCAGATGAGACTATGTATGACTTGTCTACAACCAGCAGGGTATTATTTACTCTAATTGGAAATGGTCGTAATTCCCAAATATTAATTGACGTTTTTGACTTATAAGGAATATTTAAGACTTTTCCTCTATGTTCAACCAAAATACCTGGCCAAAGTACTTGGGCTGTAACTGCTTTTTGTTGGGCAAGTGTAACAAGTGCTATACCCAGCAAAAACTGTAATAGAATCTTGTCTCAGTTAGAATGAGTCCAATGATAGAGTAGTAATATTCCACGTCAGATAGGGTAAATATAGGGTTAAGCTTTTAAGTTTTTATAGCTATTTCCACTGCTGCCTGTGACTGCCATAGAGGTAACAACTTCGAGTTTACTCTACCCAATCCAGTATCTACCAAGTCACTTATGACTACTTCGTTTAAATAATTAAGTTTCTTAACAGCTATGTCAATGGCTGCTATGTACTCACTAATTAATTGGATGAGTTCAATGTTAGGTATTATTCCAATTAATTCGTTTACCACAGAAGATAGTTGGTTAGTTAGTTCGTTCAATTATTTCATGGGTTTGTGTCGTAGGTGTTGCCGAGCTTCTTAAGTTCGAATGACAATTCTTTTCTGTTGCCCTAGGGCAGTAATTACCCCCCTTGGTTTCTTACCCAAGACAGTGACATCATCGGCCAAAGCTTCTTAAGTTGAATGACAATTCTTTTCTGTTGTCCTAGGGCAGTAGTTACCTCCCCTAGTTTCTTACCTAAGACAATGACATCATCGGCCATTGCTGTCCCAACAACTGGTTACTCAACAAACCCATAAAATTAAAAAAAAAAAGGCCACGTCTCTGACGACGAGCATGAGCAGTTTCTATATGTCTGTGTAAGTCTGATACATGTTGTCCAAGGTTTAAAATTATCTTTGGCATTTCTAGCAATCCGTGAACTTCCATTTGTATGTACAGTAACTAAATCTTCCACTATCAAGACTTTTACTCTATTTTCAACCAAAGCACCTGAAGCGCACCTGGCTTCAGTACTTGGGCTGTAACTGCTGTTTGTTCGGCAAGTGTAACACGCGCTATACCTAGCAAAAACAGTAATAGAATCTTGTTTCCCATTTGAAATAAATGTCATTATTTAGTTTATGTTGCAGACCTTAGTTTTTGTCTGTGTGTGTGTTTGAAGACAGATATGTGGGAGTGGAGGTTAGTATTTCTTGTGCTTGTACTGTTTATATTTTAGATGGTTCATTTAAGTTTATCTGTTTACTCCTATCTACATGCATTATTTCTACCTTCCCCGTTTTTATACATTTTATTTTTATTTATTTCTATTTCCATGGTGATGTCGATTATTTCATACGGACCAACAAACTTTGGCGTTAACTTTGATACTCTTTCTGGGGATTTTATCATGACATTTCCCCCTACAGCAATATCTATCTAAATTCACAGCTTGAGTATGTTGTTTGATCAACATATCCTGCCTACTACCTTTTAGGTGATTCCTGACTTCCTTATGGATGTTATTAAACACTTGTAGTTGTCTAATGGATAATGATCCATATTATATGCTGGAGAAAAAAAAATCCAGTAATGATTTAATATGGAAGTGGTTTGTCTGTTAAATAGAATCTGTTGAGGGGACTTGCCCACTGATGAGTTTATGGAACTTTTAATGGAGGCAGCTGTAAAGAATTCCAGTCTTCCCATGATCCGTGCATAGGATTAGCCATTTGTCGCAAAACTTCAAGTATCTTGCGATTGCATGCTGGATGATATGCTGTTATAAAAGTTTGCTTTATATGATATTGATCACATATGTTGCGTAACAATTATTAGTAATTTCTTTACCCTTGTCGGTTAGTATCACCCTAGGTGTGGTGTACTGACAAATTAAATTCGTTACCTTCGTTAAATTCGCTTGTGTGGTAAGCTTAGTATATTTATACCAGTTACATCCCATGTTTTTCAGGTATTGGGTAATTTAAAATTGGAGCTGGGCCCATTGTATTACCTTTATGAGCATGACATGATTCACAATTCTTAATATGTTTCTGGTTTGTGGATGATTATGCATTAGTGTTAGTACAGTCTTAATTAGTGTATCAGGGACTACTACTTGTGAAGAAATGTTAGTCTGTTTCTCAAGTTTCCTGAACAAAGTGTCATCTATTACCTCAAACTGTGTTAGTGGAATGGGTAACTCCGGTAGGTTAGTTTCTTCGTCCCCTGGAACCAAAGCATAAATGACCCTTGCCCAAAATTTATCTTTCTTTTGTTCAGTTCTAACAAGTTCCACATTGAAGTCTACATCACTGTTAGTGGGAATGACAGCAGCAGCTGATCTATTGCGAGATAAGTTAACTGCAACTTTATTAAAACGCCCCGGAAGATATTTAATTATAGGCTGAAACTCTGAGATACCATCTGGCTAACTGACCTGTCAATTTTTTTTTTTCTTTACCATGAATACGGTGATAGGATACCCTAGAATTATTTCCCTGAAGGTCTTTAAGGCCCAAACCACCGCTATAGCTTCCAAATTCGAGAGGCTATATTTCTTCTCTGTATCCTTCACCACCCGACTGGGATATACACAAGCCCTGCAACATCCTTCTGTGGTATGCTGCATAAGGACAGGGCGTAAACCATCGTTTGATGCTTCAGTACAGAGAGAAAACGGAAGGTTCTGGGTAACTTAAGATAGGAGTAGAATGTAAGCTAAGTTTAACTGATCAAAGCTATCCTACTCTGTTTGAGACCACTTAATTCGATATCTTTCTTCAGGAGTCTTATTAGTGGGTTGGCTATTTTAGCAAAATTCATTATGAATGACTTGTTATATGAACCTAATCCAAGGAAACTCCTTGTTTACTTTACTGTAGTTGGTTGAGAAAATTCCTTTACTGCTTTAATCTTGGAATCCAAAGTGTGAATTCCTTTACTATTTACTTTATGACCCAAAAAACTCTATTTCAGCCTTAACCTTTAATCCAACATCCTGCAGTCGCTGAAAAACTCTATCCAGTTCTGAAGGTGTGAATTTACATCAGGCTGACAATAATTAAGTCATCTGGGTATGCAGGTTTGGATTGGTCATTTAATTCTACTTGCCAATATCCACTAAGTCAAGACTAGTAAAGACTCGGTTATTTTCCCCAATCTCCCTGAGGATATCTTTATTTAAGCACAGGTAATGGGCATCTATCCTTGACAGTTTTCTCATTTATCTTCCTAAAATCTATAACAGGACGGAAATCGCCTGTGTTCTTAGTTACTAAAAATAATGGGCTGTTATAAGGACTGTTTGAAGGTTCAATTATTCCCTCTTTTGACATATCATCCACCATTTTATTCATTATTTGCCTCTGACTATGAGGTAATTTATTTATTTATTTATTTATTTATTGATGCAACTAGGCATCTGGCGGCGCAACAGCTAGGGTCATATACCGCCCAACACAAAATTATTATCTTCAACTAACAAAATCACAAACTCCCGAAAGGGACACGCATCATAACTAAACTACACACAAATTATAAACACACACCATTACTAAAAGAACGCGTCAACTTAACTAATATATAAAAAAAAAATCAAGACTAAATAATATCAAACTATCTAAAAACCATAAGTATAATAAAATCACAATTTGTGGAGGAGGCCAGCCTCCTCCACATAGAAGAGAGTGTTCCCTCCCACACTACAAGCCTCCTCCCCGAGCACCAGGGAGAGACTGTAAGAACCGTCACCCACCCGGTACTCGGAGAGGTGCCTACGACGCAGTCCTGTCCATTAAAAAGCCATGAGTCAATAATGTGTGGCCAATGCGGAGACGGACAAGAGCCGTCTCCCACCGGCGGGACAGGCCGCTGTAGCTCCACAAACCAAGGCGTTGGCGGATGTCACGGAGCTTGTTAGCCCCGACTGCGTCCCATCTGTCCTGCCAGCAGGAACGAACGGCAGCATCTATATAGGGTCGAAGGTCCACTGCAGGGACAGGATGACGCCCGGCAGGAGGCCGAGAATTGGAAACCACAGCCTTAGCCAGGGCATCAGCTCACTCATTACCATCGACACCCACATGGGCCGGGACCCAACAGAAAGTGACTTTGCGGCCACGACGACCCAGGAGGACAAGCCACTCAGGGGATGGGGATGGGGAGAGTTAAAATTGCACAAGGCCTGCAAGGCACTACAAGAATCACTATAAATAGTAAAAGAATGCTGAGGGAGAGTAAAAATCACTTGGATGGCATATAAAATGGCCGAAAGCTCAGCAGTGAAAATCGACATGACAGAAGGAAGTCTACCACCACGGCAAAAGTCAGGAAAGACAACTCCAAAACCAACTCCAGCATCAGACTTTGACCCATCTGTGTACACAGGGAGGGACTCCCTGTGAGTGAAGGCATGTTCTAAAAACAGGGAACGAGCCACTGGAGGAGGAAGAGATTCTTTTTTGTCTGTAAAACAGGTGCAGGGAAAAACTTGTGGAAGAAGCCATGGAGCCACCCTGGGGACCCTCACAGGACGAATCTGGAAATCTTCAATTCCCATCTCCTCCATAGCCTTCCTGACCCGGAAGCCAAAGGGCCAAGGTGTACGAGAATGTGAAAGGTAATAATTAGACATGATATCAGATGACACCGCCAAGCAAGGAAGGGAGTCGGGAAGTCGATGTAATCGATGTCAACATCGAACCATCAAGGACTGGCGACGGAGATCTAGAGGTGGTTCGTTAGCGTCCACTAGGAGACTGGGGATTGGTGATGACCTGAACGCTCCAGTTGCCAGACGTATCCCAGCATGATGAACAGGCTCTAAAACTCTGAGACGGACATCTGTGGCAGAGGAGTACACCTCACACCCATAATCAAGTTTTGACCTAATAAAAACACGGTATAGGCGAAGGAGGGTGGCCCGATCAGCCCCCCAGGTAGTATGGCTCAGAACCCTCAACAGATTAAGAGCCTTGAGGCAAGAGACCTTAAGTGTACGTAAGTGGGGAACCCAAGTCAAACGTTTGTCGAAAAGGAGACCCAAAAAGCGAGTCTCCTCGACACAGCGTATCCGATGACCATACATGAATAAGTTTGGATCAGGGTGGACACCTCGGATGCGGCAGAAGTGCATAGCAACCGTCTTGGCAGGAGAAAATCGAAACCCATGAGAACCAGTCCAACGTGACACTCTGTCAAGGGCAAGCTGCATGCGCCACTCCGCCACTGACATACGGGAGGCAGCAAACCAGACTGCTAGGTCATCAACGTACATCGAGTTGGCTATACCGTCCGGAAGGGATGAGGTAATGGCATTAATTGCTACTGCAAACAATGTGACACTGAGGACACTTCCCTGAGGGACGCCCTCCTCCTGTACAACAGATGCTGAGAGAGCTGTACCAACCCTTACAGAAAAACTGCGACCACTAAGAAACTCTTTAAGAAAGCGTGGAAGGCGACCTCGCAGGCCATATACATGGAGCTGCTGCAGGATGCCATATTGCCATATAGTGTCATATGCTTTCTCTAAATCAAAAAATACAGACAAGGTGTTGATGTCGTGCAAAGGCCTCACATGCAGCAGCTTCCAATCTGACCAGAGCATCTGTAGTGGAACGATGTTTACGAAAACCCGACTGGGACGGAGACAGAAAATCACCCCGTTCCAAGAAGTATACCAGTCTGACATTCACCATCTTCTCAAATAGTTTACATAAACATGAGGTCAAAGCAATTGGTCGGTAATTGAGGGCAACACTAGAGTCTTTGCCTGGCTTGGGGAAAGGAAGGATGGTAGCAACCCTCCACCCAGAAGGGAAGACACCCTCCACCCAGATTCTGTTATATAAAGCTAAGAGAAATGAGATTGCCTCCTCACCCAAGTGTTGCAACATTGCATATGGGATGTTGTCTGGCCCAGGAGAAGTGTCCCCACAGAGAGAGAGAGCAGAATGCAGGTCTCTCAGGGTGAATATATGGTTATAACTTTCATTCTCATTCCCTGAGAAATTCAGGGCTGTACGCTCCTTGGCTCTTAACTCATGTCTCACAGCCAGAGGTCGAGAGTCACGGCTGGAGACTCTAGCAAAAGCCTCCGCCATGGTATTGGCCACTGTCAAACTATCCATAATCTGAACTCCATTGACCTTAAGTACAGGTGGAGAACTAGGAGAAAACTTCCCCGCCATCTTACGGACTCTCTTGAACACTTGAGTGAGTGGAGTTTTACTATTAATTGAAGACACATAGGCCTTCCAAGATGCACGTCGTGCCTCTTTTAAAACTCGTCTAGCCCGGGCCCTTGCCCGTCGAAAGTCCTCTAAAAGAGTTGGGTCCCCACTATTGCGACGAAGGTGAGAGAAAGCAGCGCGCTTCTCCCGCACAGCAGTGGTGCAGACTGGTGACCACCAAGGGACAGGACGTTTGGGAAAGTAGCCAGAAGTTTTAGGGATAGAGTTGAGAGCGGCAGAGTGGAGTACATCAGTGAAATATATTACAGCCTCATCAGCGCTACCAAAATCGGCTACTGAAGAGACCGAAGAAGTTAGCTCTCTAAAAAACTGCCAGTCAGCCTTCTCTAATTTCCACCTAGGAAGACGAGACTGAGGTTCATACTTGTTACCTTCTAAAAGTATAGGAAAATGGTCACTACCATATAAATCTGGCAACACTCTCCAAGTAAAATCTAACAGAGCACTGGGTGAGCAAAGGGAAATGTCAATGGCGGTAAAAGTCCCAGTTGGGCTATTAAAATGTGTCACATCTCCCGTATTTAAAACCCCTAATCCCTCATCCTCAATAAAAGAAGCCAATAAAACACCCCTGGGGTTGATCGAACTATCACCCCACAGAGGATTGTACCAGTCCTGTTAGGCTTTAACTCGTTCAAGCTCTGGTAACTTATTTGTATTTGCTTCTTGGGACTTGTAGTATTGTTATTAGTATTAGTTAGTTAGCGTAGACGTGGGTGTTTTCTAAGGTAATTGACTTCACAGTTGTAACATGGAAAGTTCATTTATTTACAATTATATCTCTATACACACACAGACAGGGAATGATATTGATGTGCTTCTTTTCTGATAGAGTAGTGTGTCTCTCTTGGCGAGACAATTATGTATAATAGCCCTAAGGGAGCAAGTTTAAGAATCCTACCTATTAGGTAAGTGTCACTGTTTATATACAATTTCACTGGAGTTGTCAGTTGTCTTTGGATACAATTATTACTGTGTGTTGTCATGCTTACGTGGCCAGACAAGCCACGTGGGTCTTGTGGTAGGAAGCCACGTGTCTGGTTGTCATGTGGTCATGAGGTATAGTCCTCGTGTTCTTAGTCCTACCTATTCTGCTACATTAATCAGTTTATATTATCTGTGGATTAGGCATATCTCCTTGTGACCATTCCTTGGTTATGTCGGAGTCTTACTCTCTTTCCCTACTCTCCTTTCTACTCTCTCCCTACTCTCACATGGGTACCACTGTGACTCACACTGTTTATTACTAATATCTGCCCTCTGCTTATCTTGTGTACAGGGTCTTAGGCAGGCAGTCTGTTTACCTGTGTATTATCTTATGATTGTGGCATACAGCACTTGCCTTATTGTGTACAATCGCTCTGCTCTCGCTACCCTAATCTATCTGTCCTCAGATAACCTTGATTGTGGAAACAAACATACAATGTAGGTAGGGTACACAATAACTAAGATATTATCAGTGAATACCTCAATAATAATATAAAATTGACATCAAAGACATAGGCACATCATATACTTAAAATGAACATCAATACATGAATAAAATACACTGGTACATACATAAAGAAATAATCTTAAAATTAATGTGTTGAGCTAGGTGCTTGTAGTTATGTGTATAAGCTAACCTATGCTAAAAATTCACACATTAATGAAGAGCCCTTGTTGCTATGTTTTGGCTGTGCAATAACAGCTAAATGTTAATTTTCCATAACAAGATAATTCAGTCTACATTGATAGAGTTTTCTTATACAATGCAAAATATGACAGTAGACTTTTTCTATATAATTTTTTTTATAGTACCTGCCAGAAAGATAAGACATGGGATAATAAATATTTGTACCAAGTTTTATTTTCATCAATATATGGAGTAACCAACTGATATTAGAAGGATGTTTGATTCCCAGTTTCCTTGAATAACTTCCCAGCTTCACTTTTTCCTGAAACAACTGATAATAGGGAGATATTAAACAAGTCGATATTAAATGAAATATATTGAAAGATGGAAGAGAGTGGGATATGTTGTCTAGCAATTATATATTTTATTTTCCAATGTAACGATTCCCTTGAATTGTATTTATCTGAGTCTGCCTCTCTACAGTAGCCTTAATCCATGCCATGTGTAGGGTGAGTAGGGTAATATATTGTTAATAGTCTATCAACAGGTAAGTATAGATAGTAGAAATAGAATTTTGATGATATAAGAGAGGTTTGATTAGTAATAGATATGAATTACATGCATATAGTGCCTGAATTGCTTTAAAGCACGTGGAGATTTCGCATCCTTTGGAGGAATACTTGCCAATATTTATGCAGGACCAACATATAAATAAGGACATGCAACATGGTACTTGAGGAGTGTGTGTCATTGATGACATCATCACTAAGTATAATACTTCTTGGAGGAATTTTGAACATTAAAAGATTATTTCTGTTTTCATTGGGAATTCTTGAAGTGCGTAGCTTGTGAATCATACTTTACCTTCTATGGGAATAATAATGAGTATATACTCTTGTATTAAAATACTACGCACGATTTTAAATAATATTTCAAATAGGTGGAAGAAAGATATTTGGTAAGATAGTACTTCACACTGATTTTTCCTTTGCATGTTATAGTTATTAAGTATGAGTTGATCTTATCTTACCCGCCGTAAATACTCTCCTAATAAATGGTTGTACTTTCTTTCAAAGTTCCTGTACTCGTAATACAGCTTCCTGCTTCTCGCAGAAATAAATAGAAGCCTACAAAGTATATGTGAATATTTTCTTTTATTGGTAAAGTAAAGCTCTATAATTCGTTTTTTTTTTTTCTGTGCAATGCTTTTTACCTGTTACACTTACCACGATATGCAACAGTTTGTCTCATAATCCTTTATTTTATAGGATATATGTGTATACCGCTATGTAAGCAGTACCAAATAATGTTCACGAAAATACACGTAAAAATTTTCCAACCACGCTCTGGGCTGTGGTGATGGCTCAAGCCATTATATATTTTGTATAATAAGCGAACAATATTACCTTAGTCGCTGGATTCCATTTGTGTGATACCTGTCAAATAAACTAGTGTATCAGTAAATACTTGTAGCTGTAACCACTGCTCACTGGGATAAAATCTGTAAAGAGTAAGAAATAGTGATTATATCATTTGTCACCATTAGTTTATTTATTTTTCTTTTCTTTTCATCTGCTTGTTACTAAAATTGTATACGAGAGCTCTCGGATTGAAGACGTCATCTGTCTTGCGTTGTGTTCCTCGTCTGAGCCTGGAGCTGTTGAGAGTAGAGACAAAAATTATTATCCATTTTGGTTGATTTGGGCCACATCTGTAAAAAGAAATATTATTTTATTTCATAGTAAACCGATCGGATTTATGTTTGTAATTGATAGTTTCATTATATAGTATATAGTAGGGATAAATTTACTAAGAAGAGGAAATTGTTATGTTTCAGTGATATGGATTGGTTTTATTTTGGATGGTTTTGCGCGCTTTACCAATCTCTTTATCCTGTTTACATATACAATATCATCCGCCTGGTAAAAATATTCTTTATTATTAGTTTATTACCTACTAAATATATTACTGTGTGAAGTTTTTAAACTTCGATCGGGTACCCGTATTATTTTATGTATCACCTGGAGTGAACATTTGAATTATTTGCTTTATTAGACCGGCGATTACGCATTTTATTCCTGCAAGCCAGTAAATTGCTTGTATAGGCGATTACGCATTTTGTTCCTGCAAGCCCGTAAATTGCTTGTGTAGGCGATTACGCATTATTTCCTTGCAAGCCCGTAAATTGCTTGTGTAGGCGATTACGCATTTTTTTCCTTGCAAGCCCGAAAATTGCTTGTGTAGGCGATTACGCATTTTGTTCCTGCAAGCCCGTAAATTGCTTGTGTAGGCGATTACGCATTTTTTTCCTTGCAAGCCCGAAAATTGCTTGTGTAGGCGATTACGCATTATTTCCTTGCAAGCCCGAAAATTGCTTGTGTAGGCGATTACGCATTATTTCCTTGCAAGCCCGAAAATTGCTTGTGTAGGCGATTACGCATTATTTCCTTGCAAGCCCGTAAATTGCTTGTGTAGGCGATTACGCATTATTTCCTTGCAAGCCCGAAAATTGCTTGTACATCATGATGAAATTGTTGAACTGCAACTCACTGTTGTTCAGCGAAGTTGTCCTTGTTGTAGCCTGGCTTCTGTGTGGCAATTGTTATCTCATATAATTATATGAAAGACGTTTCTTGTACGCCATATAGTATTTCCTGAGGATGTTTTTTTTCTTTTATTTCAACGTTTTGTAGTATTCATAGACTGTCATTTTTTGATGCAGTCTTTCCATGTGGAGGGATTTCCATTGTTTCTGTGCCACCAAGTACTTGTAGTATTTTACGGTTTTGCCGTATTGTTACCCATTAGCTGCTGGGAGATATGGGGAGATATGGTTATACAAACGTTTGCTTCAAATTAGTAGAAATTAGATATCTTTATAATATTGGGACATGTATATAGGCATAAAATAATTTGGGATTAAATATATGTGCACGTATTATTTGCGGTTTTTATCATATAGTGGTGCCGCCACTAAATATCTAGAAAATGGTTAACCATAGGTAATATTTTATTTATGCCCTGATTTGTAATTGGTAAGGAAAGTAGAATTATTCCTATTATGTCTCCTGATTCGTCCAGGATTATATTCCTGTCATGGAGCATTGTATGTTTCGCACTGAGCGATATACTGTATATGTTTTTTTCATCTGCCCATAGTTTATGTTAATTGTCTATTATATGGAGATTGTTTTAATATTCTCTCCCAGGATGTCCTGTTGCATTTTGATAAAAGGGTAATTAACACTGAGGGAAGTATTGTTTAATGTATCACTTTCATTGGTTTATACGTCACTTTTACTAAGTTTTTTTTTGTAAAAATCTTATCATAATGGGAAAAGTTATTGAAGTGACTGTAATTCTCGTCTATTATTTTCATCCTCAGAGTTAAATAATGTCTTAGTATATTTTAGCATAGAAATTGCTAATGTTTATGAATGTTTACCACGTCCATGAGTGACTTCTGAAGTAAATGACAAGATGATTGTTTAAGGGATTTGTTATTTTATCTATAATCATCCTGGAAGGTAGTTAATAACAATATGTGAGAGAAATTCCTTAATGGTTCGATAATATCTGGCTAATTTTCACGCTAAGGTTTGAGATTATAGTAAGCCAAGAATATATTAGTGATTCACGAGTATTTGTAAAGGATAGCCTAATACGATTTTCTAAAAGTACGAATTGCCCCTAACATTATTTGTTAATTGTTCCTGGTCCGTTACAGAGTAACGAGTTTGCTGTGCATTTAATATTCGTTATGCATAAGTACATACCTGACATAGAACTTAGCTATATCTTACCTAAGTACAGTGCCTAAGCTTACTGAAGAAGCATCTGTACACGTGATATTATTATTATTAAGGTAATGAATAAGATGGACATGCATGAATTGGAGCTGACATTAATTAACCTTTATTAACTTTTCTGACTTCCATACACATCTGTCACTCTCCTGAGGAGATTATTTAGTGCGTTTGTTAAATGGGAAAAATTTCTTTATAATGATTCTCTATATACGAACATAAACTCGAGTGATTTTTCGTTAGTTGACTGTCATTGTTCGTATTTTATGCTATTGTGTATGGAGCCCAGTGGTGGTTAATGTATAACCTATCATTATAATATCCTGGTAATATAATGAAACATATATATTTAAAGTTTGAGGCCTACCTAATGCAATGTCTATTTAACCTTCCTTATTGTTAAATATTGTGATTGTACCTTATTAGAAAAATAATCAAATTGTCTGGGTAAGCGATGACTACGTTATTAATAACACTAACACGAAAATTTAGCATATGCTTAAATGTTGATTGAGCATTACGTAACCCAAATGGTCTACGAATGTATTCATAATAACCATGGGACGTATTAAATGTATTATTATATAATGCTACTTGCCAGTGTCCACTGACCAATTTTAATATGTTTTGTTTGAGCAATGTTAGCGAAAACATCCTTAAAGGAGGGAGGGGATATTTATATTTACTTGTAGCATTATATCTCTGTAAGAAGTACTGGCTTAAATTCACCATCATTTTTGAAACCAAAAACATTTGACTGTTAAAAGGGGGAGTTAAAATCTTAATAATACTTTCATCCAACATTTCATTTATCATTTATAACTTTCTGTCTAGTATAAGGTATGGTCGCCTATATGCTTATTTATAAATAGGTTATTCCTAAAAATGTTACCAGGTAGGGCAATCGCATTTTGATATGTGGCTAGTATATTAATACAATTATCACGATAAATTAGAAAATATCGTTTCCTGACCAATTTTCTAAGGTTCTCCCTTATATGATTATCCTTTAACTCTTCGGTTAAAATTGATATCATATTTCTTGTGGTTTTTAGTCTAACTTCCATCTTGTACCGATCATATAAATATGTCCTTTTCTTTACCTGATTATTGGTAGATGATTTCTTAAAGATATAGATAGTAGCAATATTATTATCATTTACATTAGTGAAAGTAGATACATTCCCAGGTTATTTTCCCAGACTCTACTAAGGATAGAACACTAATATGTGGTTGTAACATGAGATGGAAGCTTTACCTTCAATTTATGGACGAAATTTAGTGGTAATATAGTATTATCTGCAGTAGGCCTTTATGATAATGTAATAGTTCCCGTTTTTTGTTTGTTTGTTTTTCAATACATATTTATGGACTTATATTTTGGCCTGGACAATCCTGTATTAAAATACATTAATACCTAAAATGTATTATTTTATGTTTAGTGCATATTATTATGTGTATTTGGTTAGTTTTTGTCTAACCGTACAGGAAGGGTTTAGTGTCCCTAATACCTGTTCATTTATTATTTGTCATATGTGACAATTTTATATCACCTGTTCAATCTTAGTTTATAAAACCCGCTGGGGATCTAAGTTGCACAATTTGTTAAAGGAATTATCCGATAACAAGGAAACTGCTGTTCCTGTGTCTATCATTAATGAAATATTACTATGTGATACTTAGACAGGGATTATTATTATATTATAGGTATTTACGACGACAGGGCAGTATTTATTTACTTATGTGATTATTGTTGCCATTTTAATATCGTGGTGGTCTCGTTTCATACATCATGTTTCGATTGTGCAAGCTTTGTTTCCTTTTGTTAAGAATCATGTGTTCATTTAAGGAATACGAATTTGACTCATGTGAATGACAGTATTTATGCTTTGATTTCCCTTGATAATTTCCTGTATATTTATTACTATCAGATTCACTGGTCTTATGCTTATCTTCGTTACAATGTTTGCAACGTTGTCTGTGTGATTCCCTTTGAGTTATGGTATCAAAATTATAATTCTTCTTATCCCTGGAGTGAATAATATGTAATACATGATGTATGATGCGAGATTTCTTTGAATATAATTCTAGCGATCCTGCTAATGCAAGTGCTTTTGCTAGTTCCCTTGTATTTATTTTGTTTGCCTTTCTTTTAATCATTCTTTGAACCCTTGAGAACGATTTATGTACTTTACCATCCCCCAAAACATCAATAAGTGACTGTCTAAATGTGGCATATGACGTTAAATTCTTTGACTTAGAAAAAGCACTTGTGTTTAACCTAGAACTGGCTGGACTATCCGGTGCAATATACTCTCTTACCAATGCTATTTTATGTTCGTCCTGCTCTATATTCGCTTTGCAAAATATCTTCTCCAAATGATGCAAGAAGAGATGAATCCCATATGTTGGATTATCTCCCTTAAAATGCTTTGCATGAGAAATGGTGGTAGGTAAGAGTTTCATTGTTAGCATAGAAGAGACAGTGGAATCAGTATTTGTTAGATGAGGAGCAGAGACGATAGGAGTTTGTAGAGGAGTAGTCATTGTTAGTGATAATACAGGATGATATAATAGACAGATTGAGTTTTTAATGGGGTTATGGTTGGAGAAGAAGAAAATGTACTCGTATGTGTTGGCACCACAACGAGACTTTTTAGGGAGGCAGGGGAATCTAGCTCAGAGGGTAATGAATCATTATCAGGGATATTCGAAGTTATTGCGATACCTTTAGATTAATGGGGAAGAATTCTTTACTATGTTTTAATTTGGCACTTCTTTTCTTTCTTTCTGGGCTTTAATGAGGAAACCTAATTTTATCCTAACATGTTCGTAGACAAGTGAAAAATAATGTAATGTAACATGTACCTACTTTTATTACTTTAGTTGCAACGATGATGACGACGAGTTGACGTCTAGGTGTGGTGTTGTGACGAGTCTTGAAGAAGAAGTGATGAGTTAGTTAGCTCGCACACTAACACACTAGTAGTCGTTCTTGGAGTGAAGATGATGAATGTTGACTTGCCTTTTACGAGAGAATTTACGTAACAAGGTGTCAGCTTGGAGAATGGAGATGATGAAGTGATGACGTTGTCCTACGTTCCAGGGACGCTCATGGGTAGTGATGAAGTGATGACGTCCTTACGTTCCAGGGACGCTCATGGGTAGTGATGAAGGGATGGCGTTGTCCTTACGAGAGAATTTACGTACAGGGACGCCTGGGGTAGTGATGATTGATTGTTGTGAAGTAGATGAGGTCCCCTTGTAGGTCTAGTTGCAGTTATGTTGAAGTAGGTGTCTTGTAGGTGATGAATTTGTGGTTTATCTCCCTCGTTTATAGAGGTCGTGAGAAGAAATTACCTGAGAGAAGTTTACAAGTAAAATCTTCAACTTGTCCTTGAACTATGTTATTCACTGTACTCCCTGGAAGTCAACCCCTTTGCAATCTTGTTATTGCAACCACTGCTGCCACCATAATGTACCAGTCCTGTTAGGCTTTAACTCGTTCAAGCTCTGGTAACTTATTTGTATTTGCTTCTTGGGACTTGTAGTATTGTTATTAGTATTAGTTAGTTAGCGTAGACGTGGGTGTTTTCTAAGGTAATTGACTTCACAGTTGTAACATGGAAAGTTCATTTATTTACACTTATATCTCTATACACACACAGACAGGGAATGATATTGATGTGCTTCTTTTCTGATAGAGTAGTGTGTCTCTCTTGGCGAGACAATTATGTATAATAGCCCTAAGGGAGCAAGTTTAAGAATCCTACCTATTAGGTAAGTGTCACTGTTTATATACAATTTCACTGGAGTTGTCAGTTGTCTTTGGATACAATTATTACTGTGTGTTGTCATGCTTACGTGGCCAGACAAGCCACGTGGGTCTTGTGGTAGGAAGCCACGTGTCTGGTTGTCATGTGGTCATGAGGTATAGTCCTCGTGTTCTTAGTCCTACCTATTCTGCTACATTAATCAGTTTATATTATCTGTGGATTAGGCATATCTCCTTGTGACCATTCCTTGGTTATGTCGGAGTCTTACTCTCTTTCCCTACTCTCCTTTCTACTCTCTCCCTACTCTCACATGGGTACCACTGTGACTCACACTGTTTATTACTAATATCTGCCCTCTGCTTATCTTGTGTACAGGGTCTTAGGCAGGCAGTCTGTTTACCTGTGTATTATCTTATGATTGTGGCATACAGCACTTGCCTTATTGTGTACAGGATGACGCCCATTAAAATCACCCAATAAAATAAAGGGAGAGGGAAGGTCCCGTACAAGACGGGTGAGATCACCCCTCTCTACTGTAACACTGGGAGGAAGGTATAGACTGCACACAGTGTAGGGGCGGTCCATAAAAACCTCAACAGCAACAGCCTGGAGCGGTGTGTCAAGCTCCAGGCTCGTGCATGGAATATCTCGACGAACTAGGATGGCAGAGCCACCATGGTGACCCTGCCCTTCAAATGAATTTGAATAAAATGCAGAATATGCTGGAGGACTGGCAGGAATGTAGTCCCCAAGCATTGTCTCTTGAAGAGAAACACATACAGGAGAGAAACTAGAGAGAAGAATGCGAAGTTCTTCCCAAGAAGCACGTAAGCCACAGCAATTCCACTGAAGGACCTTAAAAAGTGTTACTTTGGTCCTGGTTTATGGGAAGCCTCATCGAGGTACTTCCCACTACCACCTCGACCTGAGGGTCTACTCAAACGATACGTTTTGTCAAATCCTGGGCCACTAGAAGAGCGAACCCGAAGAATAGTACTTGGGGTAGTAATTGGGACCCGCTGACGAGTCCCTGAAACATTTGATATGTTTGATAAAGATGAAGGTATATGAGCAGGGATATTCTTAGAAGCATTTACATTGGTATTGTCCTGTGCAGCAGTGGTATCACTGACACAGGCAGACACATCAACATCCATAATACAGGTGGTAGAATCACTCTGCTGTTCTAGCGGAGAAGAAACTGAATCTTTTGAAGTCGCGACATCAGTGGCATCCACATTAACATCACGCTCCTCTGATAGTCCTGAAGAAAACTTGCGAGGAGGAACTTCTGTTGAATCAAGAGATTCATCAGAGCCACGAGAACGCTTCTGGTGATATTGAGAGGAAACTATGGATGAGTCCTCAGAGATGGTTGCTTTATAAGGAGGAACATCTATTGAGTCAAGTGCCACAGAGGAACCATAAAGACGTCTCTGTGACCATTTAGGTGACTTAAGTTTCCTTTATGGAGAGCATGTGGCAGCGTGAACCTCTACCACATGGACACCATTAGCTAAAGTTGCAGAATTGTCATCAGTTGAAGGGTCACCAGAATGAGTGTCTGATAAGGTTTCCAAAACAGAGAAGGTATTATGTAGTGTAACCTTAGAAACGCTCTCACTGGAGCATAAAGCAGCTGCCTCTTGAGAGGGTTGAGAGGGTGCTACAACTGATTTGGGGCGAAGGGTGGAGGCGTATGTCTTAACACCACCATCCTTCTGTCGCCTGAAGTTGAGTTGCCGTCTGGCACTACCAATACTAATGATTTGGGTATTAGCCAAGTGGAGAATATCCTGCTCAAGGAGGTACATCTAACATTGGCGAGACCGCAAGGGGTGAGCATCTCTGCAGTAAAAGCAGTAACTCTCTGACCGACATTCAGAAATAAGATGTGCGTCAGAAGCAGAACAATTACCACATCGGGAACGGTTGTTGCAGTTCCTCCTCCCATGACCAAACTCATAACAACAGAAACACTGTAAGGGACGCTCAACAAAAGGCTTCACCTCAAAAGAGGTGGGGTTAATGTTAATGCGATCTGGGATATGCGAACCATAAAAAGTGAGGATGATCATATTTTTACTGCCTTTCATCTTTGTTACTCGTTGGACATTGTCTGGGCACATAGCAAGAATGTCCTCTTCTGAAAATTCATATAGGTCTTCATTATATATACGCCCCTTGCTATAATTGAATGTTCGGTGTGGTTTGATAGATTCAAACATACTATCAGTAGGACAGGGGAGATTGAGGAGCATCATGGCCTGAGTAAGATCTTTGGCTCTCTTTAAGACGCCCTTACCATATTTCTTTATGTGGCCCATTGGTAGTACTCCAACTTCCTTCTCCAAATAACGGGAAGCATGGATGAGGTTACCACGTCCCTCCCTGTAATATGCCACAAACCAAAAGGGTGTTGGAACCTGACGTTCCTTTGGGACATTCTCTTTAGATTCATCAAAAACGTTAGGACAGTAGTCATTATCACTATCTACTACATTGGCAGACCGCATTAACTGAACTTTACAGTGAGTATCCCCCACTGTCAGAGAATCTTTTGCCTCAAATGCTGCTTTGGCAGCAGCATTTGTTTTGAATGTAATATAACACCGATTAGACCTACAATCACAGTCATAAGTGATTCGGATACGAAGGACTACTCCGAAACACTTAAAAATGGAGTGGATAGCGCCATACGAAAGTGATGCCTGTACATTAGTTATTATCAATGTGTCACAACCACTAACACGGTTATCTGACACTACACCCGACCTGCTGGGTCTACTCATATTTGGAGCTCTCTGCTCATCACCACGACCAGATTTTGGCGTCTCGAGGGCCTGGTCGACCACCGCTCGAGAGAGATATTTGGGTTTTAGTTTTTCCATATATCATTGATTTAAAGTTGTTGGCCCCAGGAGCCAAGAGCTACTACCAACCGGGCAGATGAGGGGACCGAGCGCTGGTCGCCGCGGGCGGGGTACCTCTTCCCCCACGGGGCCACTCGTTTTAAAAAGCACCCCAATGGCTCGAAAGTTTGCCCACGACGGTGCTAAGACCCCCTTCCCCAACATCTCCCGGCCCAGACACCCAACCATCCAACATAGGACTGCCCCTAGAAGGCAGTCCCTCTGGAGGGCAGCACTGTTGGCCCGTACTGGCAGCCTATTGCATAGGAACCATTTAGTCTGGTCTCTCACTGGCGACCTTACTAGCATGGGAAACCCTCTCTCCCCAAAATTGGGGCAGAGCAGGGGCCAAAGCCCCCTCTAGCCTAGCTCGCCAGGTCATAGAGACACGCAAGCCCCCCCACCTCGTCAAGGCGATTCCCGTTTGGGGGGGTCTACTCAAACGATACGTTTTGTCAAATCCTGGGCCACTAGAAGAGCTAACCCGAGGAGTAGTACTTGGGGTAGTAATTGGGACCCGTTGACGAGTCCCTGAAACATTTGATATGTTTGATAAAGATGAAGGTATATGAGCAGGGATATTCTTAGAAGCATTTACATTGGTATTGTCCTGTGCAGCAGTGGTATCACTGACACAGGCAGACACATCAACATCCATAATACAGGTGGTAGAATCACTCTGCTGTTCTAGCGGAGAAGAAACTGAATCTTTTGAAGTCGCGACATCAGTGGCATCCACATTAACTTCACGCTCCTCTGATAGTCCTGAAGAAAACTTGCGAGGAGGAACTTCTGTTGAATCAAGAGATTCATCAGAGCCACGAGATCGCTTCTGGTGACATTGAGAGGAAACTATGGATGAGTCCTCAGAGATGGTTGCTTTATAAGGAGGAACATCTATTGAGTCAAGTGCCTCAGAGTAACCATGAAGACGTCTCTGTGACCGTTTAGGTGACTTAAGTTTCCTTTTTGGAGAGCGTGTGGCAGCGTGAACCTCTACCACATGGACACCTTTAGCTAAAGTTGCAGAATTGTCATCAGTTGAAGGGTCACCAGAATGAGTGTCTGATAAGGTTTCCAAAACAGAGAAGGTATTATGTAGTGTAACCTTAGAAACGCTCTCACTGGAGCATAAAGCAGCTGCCTCTTGAGAGGGTTGAGAGGGTGCTACAACTGATTTGGGGCGAAGGGTGGAGGCGTATGTCTTAACACCACCATCCTTCTGTCGCCTGAAGTTGAGTTGCCGTCTGGCACTACCAATACTAATGATTTGGGTATTAGCCAAGTGGAGAATATCCTGCTCAAGGAGGTACATCTTACATTGGCGAGACCGCAAGGGGTGAGCATCTCTGCAGTAAAAGCAGTAACTCTCTGACCGACATTCAGAAATGAGATGTGCGTCAGAAGCAGAACAATTACCACATCGGGAACGGTTGTTGCAGTTCCTCCTCCCATGACCAAACTCATAACAACAGAAACACTGTAAGGGACGCTCAACAAAAGTCTTCACCTCAAAAGAGGTGGGGTTAATGTTAATGCGATCTGGGATATGCGAACCATAAAAAGTGAGGATGATCATATTTTTACTGCCTTTCATCTTTGTTACTCGTTGGACATTGTCTGGGCACATAGCAAGAATGTCCTCTTCTGAAAATTCATAAAGGTCTTCATTATATATACGCCCCTTGCTATAATTGAATGTTCGGTGTGGTTTGATAGATTCAAACATACTATCAGTAGGACAGGGGAGATTGAGGAGCATCATGGCCTGAGTAAGATCTTTGGCTCTGATTAAGACGCCCTTACCATATTTCTTTATGTGGCCCATTGGTAGTACTCCAACTTCCTTCTCCAAATAACGGGAAGCATGGATGAGGTTACCACGTCCCTCCCTGTAATATGCCACAAACCAAAAGGGTGTTGGAACCTGACGTTCCTTTGGGACATTCTCTTTAGATTCATCAAAAACGTTAGGACAGTAGTCATTATCACTATCTACTACATTGGCAGACCGCATTAACTGAACTTTACAGTGAGTATCCCCCACTGTCAGAGAATCTTTTGCCTCAAATGCTGCTTTGGCAGCAGCATTTGTTTTGAATGTAATATAACACCGATTAGACCTACAATCACAATCATAAGTGATTCGGATACGAAGGACTACTCCAAAACACTTAAAAATGGAGTGGATAGCGCCATACGAAAGTGATGCCTGTACATTCGTTATTATCAATGTGTCACAACCACTAACACGGTTATCTGACACTACACCAGACCTGCTGGGTCTACTCATATTTGGAGCTCTCTGCTCATCACCACGACCAGATTTTGGCGTCTCGAGGGCCTGGTCGACCACCGCTCGAGAGAGAGATTTGGGTTTTAGTTTTTCCATATATCATTGATTTAAAGTTGTTGGCCCCAGGAGCCAAGAGCTACTACCAACCGGGCAGATGAGGGGACCGAGCGCTGGTCGCCGCGGGCGGGGTACCTCTTCCCCCACGGGGCCACTCGTTTTAAAAAGCACCCCAATGGCTCGAAAGTTTGCCCACGACGGTGCTAAGACCCCCTTCCCCAACATCTCCCGGCCCAGACACCCAACCATCCAACATAGGACTGCCCCTAGAAGGCAGCACTGTTGGCCCGTACTGGCAGCCTATTGCATAGGAACCATTTAGTCTGGTCTCTCACTGGCGACCTTACTAGCATGGGAAACCCTCTCTCCCCAAAATTGGGGCAGAGCAGGGGCCAAAGCCCCCTCTAGCCTAGCTCGCCAGGTCATAGAGACACGCAAGCCCCCCCACCTCGTCAAGGCGATTCCCGTTTGGGGGGGACTATGAGGTAATCTATAAGTTTTAACATATACTGGATCTGTGTCAGTTAATAATATATGATGTTTTACTAGTGTTGTTTTCCCCAACCGCTCACCAGGTAAGGCAATAGCCGACCTGTGATTAGCTAATGTGTGTAAAAGCTGAGTGCGAGGTGAAGGAAAATCATTTACTTTTACATGCTCACTTAATTCATTAGTAGTTTTCGTAAATTGCAATTCATCAGCAATGTGTATATTGGCTAAGGGAGGAGATTCTTTTTCCACCCTATGGGTTTAATAAACACAAGAAAGTCACTTATATAAGTACCTGGTTTAATGTTCACTGCCAGATTAACCTTGTTAAAAATTAGAGCTTCAATGAAGTTGTCTTCTTGTATCAGAGAAATTATGGACATACCGACATTAATTATTCTACATGTTTCACTTAAGGATATGGTTTGATTTCCTTCAATTATCACCTTTCACTTGTACCTTAATGATAGCAAACCCTTTACTTGGTAATTGAGTAGTACTTTTGACTGAGCCTGTCAGTTTAATGTGTGAGTGACATTCTCCCTTGAGTGCCCCCGCACCCAGCTGGCTGGTGACTGATGACTCAGAGGTCAACATGTCAACATGGGTACACCCGACCTTGAAAGATAATTGACTGTAGTGAGATTGCAATGTCAAGGTTATGTTCGATTAATTCTTTTAACTCAATAGACCATCAGTTGGTAAACTGAAGTTTTCACAGTTATAGAAGGTACATTCTAGTCTATGACTACTTAATGAAAGTGTGATAGGAAATTGTACTATTCCTTTAGTGACTAGTCTACTACCAGATAAGGTAGTTAAATGTTTAAATCTGATGGCTGGATAGTCCATCGTTACTGCGGGTTTTCCCTTAACAGCCGTTTAAATGTTACTTCAGAAAGTAAAGGAGACACAAGCTCCTGTATCTACAGCTAGAGAAACATTTGTATTCCCCATGTTACAAGGAAGTGAAAGAATATCCACTTTAACCAAAGCAGCAACAAGTATATTTATTTATTATGTAATTAATGTGAAGTGTTTTGTTTGTTAAAATCTTCATTTGTTGCACATTTGTTATTGACTTCATACCTGGCATTCAACGTTACTCTACATTTATCTGTGTTATGTGTCACACTGTTATGAATAATGCAAAACTGATTACTTGGCTTGTTGTCACTTTCACTTACTACATTATTATTATCATTATTATCCTTACTTTTGGCATTTGAGAGATTATTCTTATCAAAGTAACATTTTTCTAGGCTGTGTCCATATTTCCTACAAATCATACAATAAGGCTTCTTCTTCGCGCTCTGTGGTGTGAAGTTTGTAGTGTGTGGTGTGTGTGAAGTGCTTGGTTGAGTGTTTGTGTGTGTGTTTACAGCTACAGGTAGGGCTCTAGGTACATTTACTTGTTTGTTCAACCACACTGACCCCCATAAGAGTTGTTTAGCATTGCTAATGGTCGAACCTACTAACGCTAGAGTCCTACTTAGTTTGACTGTTACACAATTACTCACTATACTTCTAACCATTCTGTGTACCCCTGCTAGTGGACTGCCTAACTGCCCCCTACCGATAACATCTATGAGGCTTTCACAACACAGAAGAAAATTAAATAATAATAAATAAGATATCTGGATGTGTGAGTGCAGTTGCGGTCAGTAATGTCCTAGCAATGAAGTCTGGTTTACTATGTCCACTTACGAAGCTTATGTTGTCATTTGTAGTCTGTAGTAACTGGAATATGCACATGAAAATTACAACCTTAAGAAAAAAATGGACAATATAAGTTACAATGTCCCAAGTGACTGCTTTCACTGCATGAGTTTGGGATGAAACATTAGTAATAGTAGATGAAGTGTTATTATTAGTTGCCATTGTTGTTGTTGTAGAGTTATTATTCGTTGCCAAGGTGTATGATGAAGTGTTAATTGCTATTTTTTTTTGTTGATGAAGTGTTAGTTTGTGAAGCCGTAGAATAAGTACGTTCTGATCTCGTGTTACTAGGTGAAGTTACTAAGTGTTATCAGGTGTAGGTTATTAGTAACGAGTCAGTTAATTATGTAGATTTAGTAGGAAGAATATTAGTGGTTAATTCTCTACCTTGTATGTCTAAATCTAGTGCAATAATATTTACTCAAAAGAGAAGTTGCACTTTGCATAATACTTACACTTTAATTAGTTATCTCGGTTGAATCAACTAAGCTTTCACTACTTTGTTAGTATTGCCAAGCTACGTGTTCGCTTGCTTAACTAGTGTTAGTTATAGTGCGGTAGTATACGTATTCTTTCACTCATTCCCTGTCACTTTTGCTTGAAAAATAACAAGAATACATCTGTATATATACGTGAAGGCATACGCACATATTAATACTCACAATTATGAATACATAGAATGTGTAATGAGGAAATATTGTTAAATACGTGTACATATAATATTATATCCTAGTGTGATGATGTAGGATTGTGTGTGTTATATATTTGTAATATATAATTATATGTACCTAGCACTGACCATATTATAGGAATAAACGTTGTTTGTAGTAGGTTATGTAGTCGCGATGACGTACATAACCAAGCCAACGTCCTGAGTTGTGAAGTTTTGAGTTGTGAGTTATAATCCCGTAAGATGAAGTTGAAGTTCGATTATCACTTCCCTTGACTATACTGTATGGTTAAGCATAGAAGGTATAGTGATGTAGTGATGTCGTACCATACCACGCCGACGTCCTTCCTCTGAAGTGTGTGTGTGTGTATGGTTAAGTCAGCTGGCAGAGTGATAATGAGTATAACGATGACGTAATAGCCACGACCATGTGGTGTGAGGTGGCAGGGTCGATGACGTCACCATTAGCTACTGTAGTGAGGGGTGGAGAGAGGCTAGCTTGTTTTGGCTATGAGGTGCTGAGTTGGGTTGACCCAGTGTGACCTCTTGCTCTCCTCTCGCTCTCACTCTCGTAACCTCTTCTCACTCTGTCTCGCTTAACTTCACTTCACTTTTTTTTATTAACCCTTTGTGCTCTTTTTCGGTTATTACTTGCCTTTGTAATTGTTTGTATTTCTCTTTTTTCCTTTTCTTTTTTTTCTATACCATATCGTATCCCACCACTGCCACCAAATGTTCTGGTGTAAGAAAGACTTACTTACTTCCAAACATATGAGTCGATATGGTAGGGTGGCTGGCGACTGGTTTGTCTTTGTAGTGTCTTTGTTGTCTCTTCGGAGTTTGATTTTAATTATTAGGCTTTCTATAACTATTATGGTTTGAGAAGATACAACAAGGTTAAAGTAGTTTACTCACTTTTTATTTATAACACGAGTTAGTATACAGAGTCACAATATGTAGCTTGCACGGGTTTAAGCTAGGCTAAGAAGCTAACTTTAAAGAGAGATAACACGCTAGAGTAACCTGTGATCGGGTCGGTTATCGGTAGCTAACTGAGAGCTATAGGAGCGCAACTAGGGCGCTTCCCTTGACTTGTTGTCGTCACTGTGTACTGGCGTGTCACTTGTGTACTGGCGTGTTAGTGCTTCCCACAGTAAGTGAGTCCCGTTCTCTTCCTGTTCAAGCTTAGGCTAGCAGTATTAGAGCATCATGTGACGGGTGTAAGTCTGAGAGACTAAGTGACTCATACAAGTAAGTATTAAGTAAGTTATTATAAGTAGCCCTCTAATGAAGGTGAAACCGGAACAGGCTTACCAGTGTTTGTTTTTGGCGCATCAGCTGTGAGCAACCTGTAAAAGTTGTCAGATACCACCACGTAACCCTGCTATTGCACTGGGTTGGTCCTGGTTGCTCTGAGAGCAACCTGGGTTGGGGTGAACCGGGTTGACTGGTGTAAATAGAACATGCCAAATCGACGATTCGAGCAACTGGGTTGCCTGACCAGGGTTGATATGGCATAAATAGAAGACGCCTTTATAGTCGTAATTTAATTCTACATTTGTCCCATTTAGACATTGGTAAGGAAGTCTATTTTTACAAAGTTACTACACGTCAGTATGATTATTTCATATGTAGGTCTGTAATGATTTCACACGTTTTTTTCAGGAAAGGGTTACCTGTTTATTCACGGTTTAAAAAATTGTTCGAACACTTGGAAGAGTCTGGTGTGATCAACCATTGGATTGCCAACAAGATGAGGCACAAGATTAACACCAATAGAAAACAGCAACAACAGTCCACACAGCAAGGCTCCCTACTTCAGGTATATAATATTAGGCAGATATTATACTTTTATGATTCGCTTCAATAGAAATTCTTACATTCAAACTATGATATAAAAAAGCACCCTCGGCGCAGCCGTGGTGGGCCAAGCCCAGTGCTTGTAAGCTTTAAAAAATCATACATATTGTACCAGGTGGTATATGAATTCCAGTATGTGTAACCTATGATTTACCGTGGTACAACACTTGATATTCCAATCTATTCTTTTCAGGATGAAGAATGGAACTTAGTGTTGGGTATGGGACACCTGCAGGGAGCATTTTACCTTCAATTGTTTGGTATCATATTGGCCATCCTATCCCTACTGGCAGAGAACCTGGCTCACTACCGGCCGTAACTCCTCTACGGTGGGATTTTCTCCTCGCGACCTTACACGAAGATAAAAGTCTGGCGAGATCATACCCTGCTGAGAATATACCAAGGCAGAGAAAGAGGCATCTGGTGAAAGTATGAGTTGTATAAAAGAGTAGGATAAAGAGTCAATAGTAAGGTAATTAATAATGATAAAAAGAGACAGATCGACGAGTGAGGAATATGAGGGAGTATTGAAAAAAAAAAAAAAAAAACGGAAGGAAGAAGCGAGAACTGCACAGTTAACTTATTTACGCAGTGTAAATGGACGAGTTCACCATTTAGTTTTAAGTGGTCAATAGTTTTGTTCTATCTACTATAATGTTTCTCGCTACATGATGTTAGGTCTGTGGCTACAAAATATGATTGTATTTAGTTATTCTATAATTATGTAGTAAGGGATATAATGTAATAATCTATTCGTTAGTAAAGGAAATGCAGTGTTCAATGTATTTGAATATCACAGAGAGTAACTAAATATGTATTGGCTTTTTGTGATCTTGTGATTATCAAAATTTGTCTTGAATTAATTGGTCGGTACTGATGTTCACGGGCCTCTGTAATATAAGGATGGAATCTATACTCATGAGTGGGAGAACTTCTGGGAAACAAGTGGCAAAATCAAACCAAGGTGGAGATTATATGGATGAAGAAGCTGAGAGGTAGTAAAGATATGACAAACTTCTTGGACCTCAGTCGTTAACTTATCTTTTGTTCAGTTTTTGTGTGACTTCATGAGCACATCCCAATTCCCAACAGACATCTGATCTGAGTAATAGTGAAGATGTATTTGTAAGGATTGCCCGGGACACTGAAACATCTGATCTTCATTTCTTCCACCAATGGATAGTGAAGATGTTGACAACTGGTTACAATGGCATCTTTTCCTAAAATTGGAGGGATGGTGTCAGGAAGGACCAAAAACATAACGTCACATTAATCTCACATGAAAATGGGAAAACATGTAAAGAGAAAAACGATAATTATAATATTCCCTTTTCCGGCGACATAATTATGACTTATTTTTTATTGCATGTTTACAGTTCTATATGCTATGTAGAAGCTAGCATCACCATTTCATTGAAGGATGTTACATATTTCACCACTACTAGATGTGAATGAGAACTAAAGTGTCTCCATCTCTTTTTGGGTACAACTCTTTGTGTCTTTGATAGTTTGACGGAATTTTCAAACTGTGTTTACATTTAAGAAATTGTATGTATAATATTGATCTTTCAACCATGACACGATTTTTCTGTTACTTTATACTGATTGGTGTGGTGTTGTCAGGGCTTGGGGAGGCAGCGTGGCCATTTGGGTCCCAACCCAGTACCACCGCTGACCCACTGCCTTGCCCTCGCCCTACTCACTGTGCCCTCAATGGTACTTGGTTAGGGGAGGCGGGAGGACTGAAATTGCAAATCACCCGCAAAGGAAACCAGTCTCTACAAGTTAAGTACACTCTGCGGGATATGATTATGGAGGGAGAGATCCAGGCCCCTAAAAATAAGAATGCTATTCCTTCAGCTGCCCAAGTTCTACTGGTGACCAACTCGACACCCGTCACCTGTCTCCTGACCATCCTCACCTGTCATCAGGACCATCTCTGGGTCACAGAGTTGCCGCTCGTGGGTAATGCCTCTGCTGTCACCTATCCCCTACAACCTCCAGTTTACGGTATATAGAATACAGCACATGATAGTTCTACCAAGAATACAACTGACCTCAACGCAGACCAACTAAGCGAAATTGTTATCCAGATAGCTCTCAGGAAAAACTACACAGATGAACAGCCCAAGGATAAGAATAACACACAGACAGTACAAGCTCTGGTTCACTGAGCCCCGTGATTAAAAAACTGACTCATATAAAATTATAAAGAAATCATCATATGGTTCTGAAAGCATGTCTCACGTAGGGTGAGTGTATTCAAGGGTACAACGTGCCAAAAATTACCCCTGGCATTGAATAATGAAAGTTCAATTGCAGTGCACACTATGAACTCAGTCGTATAAAATAGGAGTTCACAAATTCTTGAAACCATAATAAGGGAATGTTCCTCAGAAATATATTTTGATTAATCTTGGCACTAATGGTGGTTTACTTTTCACTAAAAGCACCTTGATGCTTAAATTATGTTCGATAAAAAATGCATGGCACATTGACATTGGCACATTGACAGTGATGTGGGCTGATATGGTTTTGGCAGATGGTTTTACAACCGAATGCCCTTCTCAACACCAACCCTCCCTATTTTTAGGGAAGGATATCGTTGTAACCATTAGGCAACATCTTCACTATACCCATTGGTGGATGGGAGAAGATCAGCAGATGTCTGTTCGGGAGGGACCGTCCTCATCACCATTGCTTAGATAACATGTTGGTTTGGGCGTTCAGAGAAGACATACCGTACCCCAAGACCTCTCGGTGTGAAAGGCAAGTCTGCTGGAGACGCCATGGGGATGATATGATTCTATTATTCACAAGGCTATGGTTACCCATCCGTCCCATCCCATCCTCGGAGACAAACCCCGTGACAACTTGGTTTGAAAGGCTAGTTCGCTAATTTAAACACAACTACGGGGTTCGTGTGGTTGTGGAGATGTGTAGTGGGTAGTGAAGAATGTTGATGTGGTAGTGACAATGTGTTGGTATGAAGTGAAATGTGTGTTGGGTCTTGAAGATCTGACGGTCTGGCTTGTATCAGACAGTTGTCGTGACTGACTTGTGGCTTGTGATATCTTCCCAAGTCACAACCACATTAATTTTAACATTGCCGTCTCAGGCGGTGGCAGAGTGGTGGATACAAAGATGGACTGCAAATGTCATGGAACCAGGTTCGAGTCCAAGCATGAAAAGTTATTTTTCCGAAGTGATCCTGGCTATGCCGAGACGTCAAGGAAATGCCCCCTACAAAGTCATGAATATTCTAAGATGCTAGGAGTGATCGTGGATATAATTGAGTTATATGTATATTACCACTCGTACAGATATATAACTACTGATATTTTAGTCGTAATTAAGGAAAATATTATACTGCTCAAGTGGAAGTGATGGAATGTTGTCACAGGTATATAGGTATTTTTTTTATAATATAATAAACAAATAAATATTGAGTGTAAATGTACACTTCATATCTGACAACAATACAAGATCATTGGCCCTTTCCTACATTTGTCAGATTTAAACGAAACCTCGTGAGGCAGCTGTACCAACAATGTACGTGGGATGATTATTATGCAAATTTGGATATAAGTGATCAAGACATATGTTGCACGACAATACAACGTTATTTTTGGCCCAATCATTTATTCTTATCTGCAACAATGGGACTGATAGATATCACATCGTGGTACAATATATAGGTAGAAACACCTGCTTCAATATTGAGAGGCATTTGCATATGTGAAATTATTACCTTTAGAGTTTGATGTCGAAAGTGATCAGTCAACGACCTCAAGCCTCGATGTGGAAAACTATACAATGTTTGACTTTATCACCCACTACACACACAATGCAGAAAAAAAGATCAGATTACAGACTTCCAATACTTTGTGTTAAATATCGTTCAACATTTTTCACTATATTCATGTAATGGTGTATGTATGTATGTGTATTCACGTAATGCTGTATGTATGTATGTGTATTCATGTAATGCTGTATGTATATTCATGTAATGCTGTATGTATGTATGTGTATTCATGTAATGCTGTATGTATGTATGTGTATTCATGTAATGCTGTATGTATGTATGTGTATTCATGTAATGCTGTATGTATGTATTTGTATTCATGTAATGCTGTATGTATATTCATGTAATGGTGTATGTATGTATGTGTATTCATGTAATGCTGTATGTATGTATGTATGGTGATTGTACAGTTCCTCGTAGGAAGGGTATTGGCTGCATTAGTGATGTGGGCAATACACTAATGGTTTTGGCGCCCCTTCGTATAATAATAATAACATAAATATTAAACAATATTAATACGACCTCACTCTCGCTAATGGAGTAAAGATACTTATGCTCATCACTGTATACCAATAAACTGACTAAACTTTGTCCTCTGGGGGTTCACAGGTGACTCATACTCAGACACTTTTAATGTATGTATGTATGTATCGGGTACATTGAGTGTTAAAAACAACTTTGAAAAACAGTTGTAACATATTCAGGGAAAATTATACTGTGGAAGTCGAGTGACGTGTCATATGGATGTCACAGATCGAGGAATATATATATATATATATATATATATATATATATATATATATATATATATATATATATATATATATATATATATATATATATATATATATATATATATATATATATATTGCACCGTATCGTTAGTTAATCACCAGGCAGGCAACAATACATACATACGGGTAGGAGGAAGTCATGAGAATGTAAATAACTAACAAACACACACTCACACACACACAACCACACACACACATGCACGATGAATAAATGAAACTCGTGAATCATTATGAAAGTTCCGTTTGATGGACTGAGAAATATACCACATGTATGTTTAGCCAGTCGCTCTAAGCCCTAAGGGAATCAACCTAGCTTTATGTGTTCAATTTGGAGTCAATGTAGGCCTCCAAACTCACCTATAAAACACATTCCTTGTATAATTCCATATGGAGGTGTTCTGTAACTTCTTCTCCCTGGCACCCCGTAGGGGGGTATTGCCTGTAGTAATGTGGGCAATACTTACAGGGTTTTGGCGCCCCTTCGGCCCCAGCCACTAGCTTTCAGTTCTTCAACTGTCCTCTTTTCTTTTATTTTCCTTCCTGCTTGTTGTCACACCTCTCTATCACCTTTTTCTGGCGCTATAGGACCTCCATGTTGCCAAGCCTAATATACATCAATCAATCAATCAATTCTCGCTGGCATATAAGTTTGGAGGAATCAGTAGCCTTCTGATTTCACATAGCATAGGTTCCTCTCCTTAAAGGGGAAGTACAGTGTTGGTAAATCTGGAGTAAATGATTCCTCCAAACTATTCCAAGCAACAAAACACCATTGTTTTTGTTAATTTGGTCCTGTTTCCTCGTATACTTTGGAGGAATCAGTAGCCTTCTGATTTCACATAGTAGGTTCCTCTCCTTAAGTTTTCACCAAATTTCAAGACCTCCTCTGTACACACACTCAAATTATTATCACTCTGGGTAGGTAGGTAGGTAGGTAGGTAGGTCGGGGTGGGGGGTGGGGGGGGGGCATGGCATTGAGTTTCATACTGAACAGCACAGGGATACCAATGTTAAAAAAGGTGTCTAAAATATAAAAAAAGAACAAGAACTATATTTTACAGTAAGATATATGAATAGCCCATGGGTGTAAGAGAACTAACTATTCTATAGCCACGTAAAGTGATGCATGCGTTTCTCACAAGGGTCAGGTCGGGTTTCTACGCATCACATTATGCGTCACATTACGTGGCTATTTGGTTTTCAGGCAACGGTGGAAAGTCAGAAATTTTTGAAAGTCCACCTGACGCTACTTTAGTCCACTATTCCATAATAATAATTATATAGGTAATAAAATTAATATATAGACACAGTTCTGGCTGGCTACAGAATACGCTGAAACACAGTACAAGGATCGCTGTTGGTGCTTCTTTATATACTCGCTGTGAACTTTTGTAAGTATTGTATAACTAGCTGGCTCCGCCGCCCGAAGAGCCGCTAGCCCCTGCGGAGGACTGGCGGCCTTTGGCCGCCCTTCCACCACCCGAAGGGCGGTGGAAACTATACTTAAGGAACTTATTTGTTTCTTGGCATAGACAGGAGGAATCAGGCAGAAGCCTCCAATTTTCATACACGATCACAGAGTTCTAAATAAACAAAGGATATAATAATACAACAGTGATATGTAGCAAATGCAAACTCCACTACTACATCAACCACTACCACCTCCACTACTACATCAACCACTACCACTACTACTACATCAACCACCACTACTACTACAACAACCACTACCACCACTACTACATCAACCACCACTACTACTACATCAACCACCACTACTACTACATCAACCACCACTACTACTACATCAACCACCTCCACTACTACATCAACCACCACTACTACTACATCAACCACTACCACCTCCACTACTACATCAACCACCACTACTACTACATCAACCACCACTACTACTACATCAACCACCACTACTACTACATCAACCACCACTACTACTACATCAACCACCACTACTACTACATCAACCACCACTACTACTACATCAACCACCACTACTACTACCACCACCACTACACCAACCACTACCACCTCCACTACTACCAGCACCACCTATTCCCGCACCCCCCAAACGCCCCATCCCAAGCCTGTCCCCTATTCCCGCACCCCCCAAACCCACCCCGTGTTTTGATTCTTCCAAAGAGAAGAAAAAAATCCTTTCAACAACTGAGACAACTTTAAAGTGATAACGAAAAAAGGCAGAAATTACCTTACCTAGTATGTGTGTATGTGTGTGTGTGTGTACGGTAGGGGTGTTTGTGTGTGTATGTCTGTGTATGTGTGAGTGTATGTGTGTATGTGTGAGTGTATGTGTGTGTGTACGTTAGGGGTGTGTGTGTATGTGTGTATGTGTGAGTGTATGTGTATGTGTGTGTGTGTACGGTGTGAGTGTATGTACAGTATATGTGTGTGTGTGTACCCTAGTGTGTGTTGTTTACGGTAGGGGTGGGGGTGGGGGGTGAGGGAGTAGGGGGACAGGCTTGGGGGCAGTTAGAGGGGTGCGGGAATATGGGGCATGCTTGGGGTGTGTGGCGGTAGGGGACAGGCTATTTACCCACCCCAAGCCTGTCCCCTATTCTCGCATATATAGTCTATCTCTCTCTCACACACAGTCTCTCTCTCTCTCTCTCTCTCTCACAATCTAGCTATCTATCTATCTCTATCTCTCACACACACTATATCTATTTTTCACTCTTTCTCTCACACACACTCTATCTCTCACACACACATTTAACCAAACCCAACATTACCTCTCTCTCTCTCTGTGAAATTAAAGAGAGAGAGAGAGAGAGAGAGAGAGAGAGAGAGAGAGAGAGAGAGAGAGAGTGAGTTTGTGCGTGTCACTAATACAGAGGTTCGAATCCCCCCCCCAACATTTTTTGAAAAACATTTTTGAATCTTTTTTTTTTTATAGGTCGAAAACACTCCCCAGGTTATAGCGATCAAACTCATGTAAAAATTTTCACTCTAAGACCAAGGATCAGGGCGTGCATCGCGGACACACACACAGTGACAGAATTTCGGCTTTATGTATATAGATACAGGAAATGTGTTTTTTTAGCTGAGTTTGGAGGCCTACATTGACTCCAAATTGAACACAAAAAGTTGATTCCCTTACGGTCAAAAAGAAATGTAAACAAAGGTATTACTAAATACTAAGAAACAAGTTTTTTTTAAATCCGCCTACTTATATTCTCTCTCTTTCTCCATTAGGATAACACTTTCCCTGCCGTACTGTACTGTACAGTACTTTCTGACGGACATACACAACCACTGAGTTCCAAACTGCCAGGCCCCGTATTCACAAAAGCAAAGTTCACTCTTAACTGAAAATATTGTTCGTAAGCATTTATTCATGGCGAGGACTGGTACTCTACACTACTTCGAAATCATAATAACTGCTCAATGATACCAATAAAATAACAAAGCCATTCACTGCTTCGAAATGAACCTGAAACACTTTGGTGAGGTCAGTATTGCAAACACACGAACAAGTCCAAACTCTAAAATGTTTTGTGAATACAGACCCAATGTTGTATTACAAGATATTCATTCCCCTCGTAGTATTTCACTCCCAACACTTTCGAATGAGTTTTTGGCTCTGCATGTTCACCACACCATCCATCACCTGTGGAATTGTACTTGTGGGCCAGTTTGAAGGGGAGGCGGGCTGGTGGGAGGAGCTATAGCAGGTGGATAGAGACGGGATCAACACATGGGGAAGATACTGGAGGTGCTAGACATTTTATTATTATTTTGATTTATTACCTCAAACAAGTGGTCGGCAGCAAAACACGAAAGTCAGACGGGATCCAGGAAAGAC
>JAWZYT010000373.1:85000-192500 GCA_034508575.1 Petrolisthes manimaculis
TTCCCCCGCACCAAAAATCTAAAAAAAAAAAAAAAAAAAAATCCGAAATAGCTTCTCATATTCTTGACGAAAAACAAAACATTCAAGTGCTATCAACAACGACATTTTCTTCAGATTGCCCCCGGGGAAAATGGTGTAAAACTAATAAAGGGAAATGCAGAGAATCCTGTAAAAAGAGAGAAGATCAAATTAAAGCTGACGACTGCGGGGACTGTGTGTGTTGTGTGAAAAAAAACCGTGAGTACATACCTTCTCCAAAACAAGAAAGGTTTTAATGATTTGCTAAATTAAGGAACAACACTGTGTGAGAAGTCGTCTTAAATTAGGTGTTATTTTTTATATTAACCAATTTATCGATGTAATGCCTATTTAAATTCAAGGTATAATTTGTAATGATAAGGTGTATAACTATGATTCAGCACGGCAGGATTAATTTGTAATGAATTACTATGAAAATATGGCTCAGAGTCAGAGAAATCATTATACTGCTTCGTCAGTATAATTATATAGTCCATCCATCGCCGTCAACGTGCACAAGGGGTAGTGGTCAGTCCTCAGAATAAGGAGCTGGACAGTGTATGAGTGACGTGAAGCCATAAACTGGCACTCCAGCTACTGGTGCTTCAATCATCTACACATAGTCCCTCCTTATTAGTCACGAGGCACTGACAGACTCCAAACACTCCCTTTATTCTTGCTACTCTCTCTCTGTCTCCGTCGTCCACAGTGCAGCAAAGGAAGAATACAGAATGTCTCTTTATTCGTATGGTAATAAAGAACAGATACTTATTTCCTCAGGTTCAAGTTGCAAGGCGAGAGCTAAGTGCAAGAAAGTTGGAGGAAAGTGCCAGAAGAATCCGTGCTCTGGCTCAGAAAGAACAGTACCTTCAGGCTGTAAAGGCAAAGGCTGTTACTGTTGTGCTCCCGATGGTGAGTAGCCAAAGTACAGTTAACTTTCAACACTTATTGTCTACTTTGACTCATACTGTACCTACTTTGAAAAAAATAAAACCATCTGTCCCTCCGCTTTTCTTCCCCCACTACCTACCGACCCATCACCCTCTCATCACTAATATTTCCTTTGCTAACATAACCATAACCATCCAATGAGTTCCTCTCCACAACTCGTTATGATACAGTAGCACTTCTCATTGATCTCCGATTGGGACTGAGAAATCTTGTGGTTATTTTGGTTTACGTCTAGCCTTATAACTATCACTTTTTCATATGTAATTCAAGGCACAAATCAAAGTTCATAGGATGTAACTTTAATGAGCAATGATTTTGACATGCTGACCTTCTAAAGCAGTGATTCCCAAACTTTTTCTGGTCGTTACCCACTTTTCATACATGATCCTTGTCCATGCCCCCCCCCCCCCCCACAACCATAACCCGTTAACTGAATAATATGAACATCCTTGCTAATACGTAAGATTCAAGACCAGGTTATCATACAGAATACACAACTTAGGAAGCCTTAGATTAGAATTATGTTGAGTTAAAATTATCTTGATTCCCTAATACATCCCCATGTCTTGTTTTGTGTCAAGAACACAGAATCATATAAAAAAGGACGTATTACTCATGTGTCTGGCAGCAAGGCATTGCACAAACTTGTACTGAACCTGTAAGTTCCCTCCACTGGCTACCTACCCGCTAAACTCCTTTGGTTTTATTTATGCATAGCCTCAGATTATGCCCCCCTAAATTCTTCTATATGGCCCCCAGTTTGGGAACCACTGTGAATCTAAAGTAATCAAACACACATCTTGTGCGACCAAAAAATGTCCCTGTAAATAATAATTTCAGAGGAATAACACACAATCTCTCTCTCTGTCATCATAGATACACCATCACCGTGTCAGTCGGAAGCGCTGTGTGTGGTTCGAAAAGGTCAGTGTTCCCGAGTGAGTACGTGTTCTGCCGGGTATGAGGTGGTCCCTGGTGGTTGTTGGACGAGTGATTGTCTCTGCTGCGCTCCTCCATTACAACCAGGTTAGAGGCTAAGAGGATTAATCTGTTATACTGAATTCTTATTTATCGAATATTACTGGATGTCATAATTAATATTCATTAGCTTCCTCGACCATATTGTATTTGGACTGAACCATCCATGAAGTAGGAAAGTTATTATACAAACACATTATCATGAACAAGATTTCAACAGCCAATAAATCAGCTGATATACTAAATTTATTTATTACTTTAACTACTCTGATATTTTTCATATTATACCCTGATCATAATTATGTCCCTATGTAAACCACAGATCTTAGGATAGAAGTTAATAGCTATTAATTTATATGATGACTACTTTTTGCTGCCAAATAATTTTGTAATTATGTAAGAGACTATGAAATTTCAAATACTAAGTGTAAAATACTAATTGGAGATAACTGTCATTCTGTTTGTCCACATGTAACTTCTCAATGGGCCGATTCCACAGTAATCAATATTTGTTTGTTAGCCAACAAAATTCAACCAGTGTTGCCAAATATGGGAAAGTTTCCCTAGACATGATAAGAGGTAGTAATGGAGAAATTATATTAAGATTATTGCAGTGTAAATGGGGAAATTTACACAAAACGAAATATACGACTATCTTCAAGAGTAAACAGGAAATTTTTGAGGAGACCTGGCAACACTGGCTTCAACTCTGCCAATATAAGCATAACAGCACTTCATTACTGCATTGGGGGTGCTGATGGTGTAATGGTTAGCACACTCGCCTGGTACGCGAGAGATCCTGGGTTCGATTCCCGGGTCAGTGGAATTATTGGACAATTTTCCTAAGCCCCTATGTCCCTGTTCACCTAGCAGTAAGTAGGTACCCGGCTGTAAGGCTGGGGGAAGATATGTTGATTTAACAAGACTGACTGCCTTAATGACTATTACGGGTCGATAGGCATAAAGCCCTAAAATTCTTCTTCTTCTATTACTGCACATCTATTGTTCTTCCTACACGTTACTCCAAATTCATTATAAATAAGCCTGTGAAACATTTGTTATAGTATAACTTTATACAAGTACTTGGAACTGAGTAAAGGGAATCAATTATAACTCAAATTAACACTAGTGTAGACACGTCAATGAACAATCTTCTGTAAGGTATAATTTGTACAGCTTGTACGGTCTTTTTAATCAAATTACCCGCTATGACAACAGACAAATGTATTATTAAAACATTATTTATATATTTGAAATATATTTTACATCAGTATTTCTCAAGTCTTATGTTATTTAGTGAAAATTAACTGGTGATAATTTAGAGCACCTGAGCCTTGTTATGAGGAGAAATTGTGTTCTCTCTTCCAAGTTCCTTCTGCTCACAGGTGACAATTCATATTTCACCGCCAGTTTGTTATAGTTCCATGGCCAATATCCACCATTCAGGTGTACCAACCCTTCCGGTAAGTGTCCAGGGATTTGTTTGCGCTGCTACCAAGTTTGTTGGATCCCTAACCAAAGATCAGACGACTGTGGAATTGGAAAGGCTTATTTGTTAGGGGTATCACCATGTTGGGGATGGTTTTCGTTCGGGCTGTAACAAATCAACTGTGGAATCGGCCCAATGACTAGCCTGTCGATTTGCCTGAAAACGGGTACACTCACTCACAGCTTCGACCATTCTACTGTATTATTATATTGTCAAGGCTATGGCACCTTTACTGTCCTTGTCCTTGTCGTGTTTTTGTAATACCATTCCAAGGTGGTTGTATTTCCTAAAGACAGTGAAATGTGGAAGTGAAAACAAGTCAATAAATGAATGAACAATTTAGTGGTGGTGAGAGGGAATGACTCAATTTGAATACAAGGAAACTATTCATGCCAGATTAATCCTTCACTATACCTAGAGACGCTTTGAGGGAGTTAGCCTGTCAGACTCACAGTTGGTTATATCCCGGGTTAAATAAATCCCCCCACCTAACTCAATTAAGGTGAAATTAATACAAGTGGGAATTCAAGCCTCCTGGACTATTTGAGTTAACAGTCGAAGTTCCAGCCTGCTTATCGACAGTCAGCTAGAACATACAGTACTGTTGATGAAGCTGTCAGGAGAACTCTCATCTTTAGTGGAATAAATATAATCTGAAGCTAAGCTATAGACTAACTTTCACACAGGTTGTGTCAGAGAAGAAGATTGTGAGAATGAAGGGGAAGTGTGTTTCGAGGGAAATTGTGTCTGCCCATCGGGTTATAAGCTTGAGAATAATGCTTGTAGACAAGGTAAGAACAAAGACTTGTGCTCTCATATAAGTGGAATAGGATACCAAAAAAGTGCAGTATACCAAATTGCTATAGACAATTATATCTATATTTCTCTAATTTAGTCCTCTTACCCATTCAGTTTTCAGAGTATTTTCATACTGATAACCTAGCATATATGCTTCAGAAAGGATCAAATTTTAAACTTAATTAAAACATACTTGGTTAACAAGCTGTGCTCTCTTTGATGCATAGGAAATGCCTCATTATTCGTGTATTTACTCTTTTACATGATATATTTCGCCTGGATGACTTTCCTACAGATTGTTCAGCTATCACTTGTAACGACAACCAATTGTGTGTGGATGGCATGTGCAGTTGTTCTCCTGGATACGTAGAATTTGATAGCAGATGTATAAAAAGAGGTATGGTACCACCATATACAGGGTGATTCAGAAATGCGTGCCGAAAATCCGCAGGTGTATTCCTGGCACATAATTGAATGTAAATTAGTCAATAACGATTTTGGAAATTCTCAATAGTTTATAAGTTATAGTGCCTTCGAGTACGCTGAACAGCCATGACACACATTTCTTGATAACTATCCCTGAAACTCCGTCCCCGGTAATTTTGCTGTGACTGTACACTCTACAGCTTTTGTCATATTCTTTAGTAACTTTTACTGTGTTTCCAATGCCTTCATGGGAGTTAAGTAATTTCACACGTGTCTGAAAGATTATGGTACAATCCCTAGATTTAAACACACTCTTCAAACCTTGAAGGCACTATAACTTATAAACTATTGAGAATTTCCAAAATCGTTATTGACTAATTTACATTCAATTATCGGCACGCATTTCTGAATCACCCTGTATATATATATTGGTTAAGTGGGCCACTCAAGTGACTCAACCCAGCAGTACAGTAATTGAGAAGTGTTATAAGATGTAGGAACTATATATTGAACTAAGGGTGTTTTGTTCTCAACTACTGTACATTGTATACGTCACAAGGTTACAATATAAGGAAAGTGGACAATCTTGCATTAACATTTTACATTGAAGCAGACTGTTGAGTTGAATGAATATACGCTATGGAAAGCAAAAACATTGTATACTGTACAAAGCTAACTTTTTACCTACAACACATTATTCATTATGCCTGTCTTTTGGCGCTCCTTCGGACCCGAAGTAGTCCCTTTCCTAATTTCAAATGACCTTGCTTTCCTTCATTTTCCTGCATGATAGTTGTCCTATTTTGTCCTCTTTCTTGTCGTAACAAGTCATTCTGTCCTAGAAGTATTTTTTTTCCTTGGAGATGAACTACATGAGTTGATTCTTTGTGTAGCAGACAAAAAAATCTGTGAATATACTAGTGAAACTAAGGTGTTATTTACGACAAATTAAATCTTAGAATTAATTGTCTCAGACAAGAGTTTCAATATAACTATTCTCATACTTGATACTTGCCTTTATCTACTGCACACTAATGTATAACATTATTCACTTCACCTTTATTCAGAATGTCAAAGGAATTACGACTGCAAGAATAACCAAATTTGTTACCATGGCATCTGCTACTGTGAACCTGGATATATGGAATTGTTTGGAATATGTGTACCAAATATACCAGGTAAGGTAAACAAAATGTCATAAAAATGATTCTATTAATATTATTATTATTATTGATGTTGTACGGGTTGTCTCTGTAGTTTAATAATAGTAATCAGATAATTATGATTTCTTGTGCCAAATTAATTTTACTGATAAATACAGGTTAGCTAAAAAAAGGTTAAGGTAGTCAATGATTATAAGTGGTAAAGGAGTGGATTAGCTGCTGTATTCATGAAGCTCCAGTTTAAGGGGGTATGGGAATAGGGGGACAGGCTTGGGGGGGGGGGGTTAGGGGGTTTTGGTGCGTGCAGGAGTAGGGGGACAGGCTTGGGGGGGGTTAGGTGGGGTGCGGGAATAGGTGTCAGGCATTCTACCCACCCTAAACCTGTCCCCCTATTCCCCCCCCCCCAGTCCCCCCTCAAGCTTGTCCCCTACCCCCACACCCCCTTAAGATTACAGCATTTGTACTGATCTATATACATCTGGTTGTGGCTGATATTAATTTTGGTAAGTGTCACTGTGCATTGTGAACTCAAGGTTACACTACACAAAAGGGACATATTATATTCTACAATTGACATTGTTTACCGTTAAAACAAGCATTTTGTTTAGATGCGGCTTTTTCGACTCGCCGATTTTGATCTCTGCCACTTTGATTACCAAATGAACTTAACCTAACCTAACCTATTCTAGCCTAACCCTAGCACAGTCTAGCGACTCTAGCCTAACCAAAGTCCATAATCTACCAATAAGAAAAAAAAAAATATATATATTGGCGAGGACTTAACCCCTGCCGCCCGGGGTAATAGGTAGTTGCCTCCCTGTTTTACTCTGCCGTTCGCGTAAAAATTCCTCGATTACCCCTATATTCACAACGCTCTCACTCTTAACCTATATAGTGTACTGACTTCAATATAGTTTCTTACACACCTTCAACTCTTCCTCTTTTCAATGGTATCATCGGGAGGGCTGTACGATGAATAGTTGTAGAGATAGAGCGAGTTGAAGTGGACCATGTTTGCGCGCGAATCAGCAGTGTGTCTGTGTGTACGCGTGGGATAGACACGACTGCGGCCAGGGTGTCCAGTTTTCCGCGTAACTCCCTTGTCTACTCACTCGTATTACTACTAGTATGTATCGTATGTCATGATTACAACACTAAAAATAGTATGAACACTTGTAGGAATATATCATCGTGTAACTGTCACTTAGAAAATGATAAACAAACTGATTTGTACCGTAGGAAACACGTATATTTACCATCATTCTCCCCTGCCTGGGTGTGTTTTGTGGTGTTATTTTCTTATTACTACCATTATGTATCGTGTGTCATGATCTATACACTAAATAATAATTTGTAACCTTGTAGGAATATCATGGTGTCACTGTCACGTACATATATTTACTACGGTATTCTCTTACGATCGTTAGAGCAAATTCGGACAAGGCCAAATACTTAAAAAAAGCCCAGCCATCGTGACGTCCCAGAATCAACTGAGTGGATAGCAGATCGATATTGTGAGTGTGTTTTCTCGCCTGCTGACAAGAAAAACGAGCCCTACATAGCCGTAAATGGCGCTAAATAGCTGTGACGGTCTATCGCGTCATCCGGTCACTACCGTATGATGGTCTATCACGGCAGCCGGTCTCTAAGGGTTAATATTAAACTGTCGGCGTGATTCTCCTCCCTGATTCCCAACCATGGACTCATCCTCCCGACTGGTACCGTTGGCACAGAGGCCGCTTGGGGCTCATAATTTCATTCTGCTAAGTGAGGTGGTTGGTGGTTTCTGGCAAATCTAGCCGAGCGGCACAAGGTCCTATAGCTGTGATTGGCCGTAAAATCCTCCTTTCACGATAAAGTTGAGAGACTTGCATGGGAGATATGCTTCCCACCTTCCTTTACACACCCACCCATGACATATATATTTATTTATTTATTACAGAATGTTCCACTGAAAATGACTGTATTTCGTCAAAGGAAGAGTGTGTGAACAGCATATGTGTATGCAAACCATTATACATCAGAGACAGAGTTACAGGAGCCTGTGTTGGTAAGATACGATGTATTCATGTACCAAAATGTCTCTCTACCTATTATGTTTATGGTTTATTATAGGTGATATATATATATATATATATATATATATATATATATATATATATATATATATATATATATATATATATATATATATATATATATATATATATATATATATATATATATATATATATATATATATATATATATATCCCTACAGTTATCTGGCAAGTAAATTACAAATATATAATAATTACTGATGAGTGTGTTCAACCATTATTTTTCAATATATATATATATATATATATATATATATATATATATATATATATATATATATATATATATATATTGTATTGTTTGCTTTAACACAGAATGTAGAAATGGTCTTGACTGTAAAGAGAAGGAGGAGTGTGAAAACAATTTGTGTGTCTGCACTTCACCTTACCACAAAGGGAGTAAAGGAAACTGTGTGGGTAAGTAGCCTAAATGTTGTTTCTTCTGCATTACACAATCTCACTTTTCATTAACATCAGATCAATACTTCCTTTTCAGATGCTGATACATTTTAGGTTGCTGTACTGCTTATAGCATGACAGTCTGATGAAAATACTTGCTCTCAGTTAGATAAAAATTTCAGTTTACTTGAAGAATTCTCAGGAATGTCTAATATAACCCAATCAAATTTAATCTGATCTAACATAACGTGATCTAAACTGATGCATCCTTTATACCTATCTGGGGCATTTCGGTCCTAAATAATGCATCCTTCAGTGGTCCAGGTAGTGGTGAGAGTGGCATATATATATATATATATATATATATATATATATATATATATATATATATATATATATATATATATATATATATATATATATATATATATATATATATATATATATATATATATATATATATATATATATATATATATATATATATATATATATATATAATTTTTTTAGACTAGCCTCCGAGTTATCTCTGGGGTGTCAGCTGAGATTAATATAGTGTATTATTATGAAAAGGAACTTAACCTTGACCATCTCGCGCAATTTCTCTTTCGGGTCATATTACTATTTTGTACAGTATTAAATAGATTATTCATTCATTTTATTTAATTAGTTTTTCTTGTCAGTGGGACATGCAACAGTGTGAGGTAATCTTTACATTATACAATTATCATCTTCTCTGTACCTAAATTATGAACTCACTTTTATACAGAATGTACTAGTGATGAACATTGTCCTAACGATAAGGAGACCTGTGATGAAACGAAGAACGTGTGTGTTTGTACGAACTACATCCGAAACAAAGAGAATGGCCAGTGTGTCGGTAAGTGAATATGTCTGTTGATCTCTTTGTATACATCACCTTTCACCAAAAGTGGTTTACCAAATTGACGTTTCAGGAATTATTAGAAGTAAATAATCCCATCCAACTCCTTAACTTTATCGATATATTTTAAAAACTCTATCCATCGTATCCTCAGTTTCTTCCGTCTCGCGGCCTATGAATTATGATAACATGTAAGCTAGTGGCTGGGGCCGAAGGGGCGCCAAAACCCTTAAAGTATTGCCCACATCATTACAAGCAATACCCCCCTACGGGGCAAGAACGAGGGATAAAAGGAATACAGGGATATCTGTCTAATATCCAAAGGATAATATATATTCAGTAGTCTATCCCACTACGATGGTGAACAAAAGACACTGCCTTTATTTACAGGATATAATGTAATAGATGTTTGTTATTACTTTTTAACTAATCATCTTCATTTATCTTCTCCTTCACCCTCGGCTCAAATCATGATCACATTAATTTTTCTTCTCTTCTATATCCACCTACGTTAATGCTGTATGCATTTCTTTAAACCCGGGTTCTTCAAACTACGGAGCCCGAATTCCTTCATACTGGGTCGCAAGCTCACAAGAATAAATACATGAATGAAATAGAATAATAATGTTCGTGACAATAAAATAAATATGAAGTTCATACATAAATCCACCTAACATATTTTCATAATCGAATATTCATATATTTAATTATCAATAAAACAAAATCATTGCACAACTATTAGCATTCTTGAGAGAGAGAGAGAGAGAGAGAGAGAGAGAGAGAGAGAGAGAGAGAGAGAGATATGGAGGGAGGGGTAGGAGAGGCAGTGGCCGCAGTGTTTATAATTCTGTAAATAATTCTGGTTAAAATGCCTTTTAATCATAATTATTGCATTTCAATTTCTGGCCTTGTATTTTCTTAGGTTGATAATTCTTGTCATATGTAAAAGATCTTTCTGTATGGGTCGCAAGAATGATGTCATAGTAAAAACTGGGTCACGACTGAAAAAGTTTGACGAACCTTGCTTTAAATTATAGGTGATTCGATACCATTCCCAGTTTATGCTTCATTCCTTCCTCCTGACACACCTTCTTCTCTACCTGATCATTCATTACCCTCCTATAGCCCCGCCCACATTTCTCTCCTTCTCTCCCACTAACATCCTCCCTCCCTCCACCTGCAACTGTTGCCAGATCCGACGAGTCAGTCATGGATGGACTGTTGGTCCATTGATCTGTCCGGAGCTGTACGTATTTGTTGTTTTAATAAATCCTTTTTATTGTCGATAGTTTGTTGGGAGACTTTCGAAAGGATTTTGCAGTCCCCAGTATGTCTCAATAATAGTTGCAGAATCTTCACAGGCAAATGATGCTTCCGCGTTGTTGAAAATAATCATTGGCAGGTCAAAGGTGGTTCATATTTTTTATATTTATCAGTTTGACCAAATATTGAGAAAACAAGGTACAAGAAACGTAGATTAATTGGAATCATTCGGTGGGAGGGGCGCCAAAGTATTAGCCTATTCCTTTCAGTCAAAAAGTGTGATTCAATTTACAACTGTCGTCCAAGGCCGCTGTTGTCGTCTACACACCTGAATCGTTGCAGCGGGACCCGAATAAGAAAATTATAGGCTTGACCAAGGTCTAATAAGAATATTTATTAGACCTTGGGCTTGACAAAGTCCAGGGCATAATCCCCCACGTATGAAATAGATTTATCCAGGAACAAACTAATGACGTCTACTATATATAATTCTAATTGCAAACATTGCCATTCCCAATCCTCTCATAACATTCTTAGAGTTTTCAACAACTTTTCTTACACATCCACCAGACTTTTAAGGACCTTTTATACTAATGTGCCTATTCTATATTTCAAGGAAATTGTTACATTAACTTAATCATTAAATAATAAAAATATATAATTATTTAATAATTACATAGAGTCAAAGTCTTATTTTTCCACAACTCATTACATTTTTAAATAATTATATTTTATGTTCCTCTATCTTTCACCACTTATAAAACGTAAAGAGGACAGTTGTCATACTGCCGTTGACTTCAGCACACTCAAACATTCTATAATTACCCACCAGATTTGATAAAGGGTAATAATTAGTGAGTTTTCTCATACAGATTGTGAGGTGAACTCTGATTGTCCAACCAACAAAGAGTGTAAGGTAAACGTGTGTACCTGCAAAACTGATGGCTGTGATGATAATGAAGGTAAGAATAAGTTGCATCATTATTTCACTCTTTCTCTTATTCTATGTTATGAATTATAGATATGGTTATATCAGGTGATATAATACCAATAGTGTGGAGCGATAATGTTGTGACAGATAGACTAATTTGTAACTGTTTCCAATTTGCATTTGCATTCTCCACCATTTCACCTTATCATTTTTATAATGATATTAATGTGAAACTTTCAGATGTAGCATTGTACAAAGTAATTATTTGTTGAATCTACTGCAATAATAATATTCACATGAAAAGAATTATGTATTACATTGATAATTTCAAGCAACTGGTCCTTCAAGACAAAAACTATAATGTAGTATAGAGTAAAATATCTCATGCTATTGGGTATCCAGGTCAGTGGAATATAGTACCTTCTAAATTAATCATAAAGAATCTATTGAGAATAATATATATTTTGTTATTATAACATTCAAAATATTAAGTACATAAAAATAATTTAGTGTATGGTCCTACTTCCATAGAGTGCAGAAACGATGCAGATTGTATAAAGGATAAAGAAATCTGTGATGAATTTAAGAAGTATTGTGTTTGTAAGAAGCACTATGTCCGAAATTCTGATGGAACTTGTGTCGGTAAGTAAAATTTAATGTAATTTGGATATACAAAATACTAGTACCAAGTCAAATAGGACATTTGGTACTAGAAGTATAATATCTACTATTGATACAACATGCTGTACTTCGGATTTCATAGTTTAGTATATCATTATAAAATTTAGTTTGTTTCACACATTAAAGTTTTCCATTCATTCATGATCTCTCTCCCATCCAAGATATTCATCCCCCACCATGCAACCAATACAATTTAACTGATAGTTCCCCTCTAATTATAATGAAAAGGCAATTCATGACCAGAAATATCATAATGAAAATTAGAGAAAATATATATATTATAAACATCATCTGCATTATTGTGAATTTACATTGATATTGAGTACAGTATGTTATATGCAGATGTTACAACAATTTTACTGTACAGTACAGTTCCTTTGTTATTCAGAAACATTTATTTGACTTTTTATGTAATCCAAAGTACAACAATGTCTCGTTCTCTTCTCATCATTAACTTACAACTTTCAACTCGCTGTCATACACATCCACAGTTTACTAAATAGTTGAGAACCCTCAATATTATTTTGCCATATTATATTTAACAGACTGATTACACCAACCTAATATCACACATCAGTAAATACAAGAGTTTACTTCCAACATGGAGTCAAAATCAAATTTAAATATTTCATAACTCGATAACATTTTACATTATTATATCTTATGTTCCTCTATCTTTCACCACTTATAAAACGTAAAGAGGACAGTTGTCATACTGCCGTTGACTTCAGCACACTCAAACATTCTATAATTACCCACCAAATTTGATAACGGGTAATAATTAGTGAGTTTTCTCATACAGATTGTGAGGTGAACTCTGATTGTCCAACCAACAAAGAGTGTAAGGCAAACGTGTGTACCTGCAAAACTGATGGCTGTGATGATAATGAAGGTAAGAATAAGTTGCATCATTATTTCACTCTTTCTCTTATACTATGTTACTTTTTTTTTTTTTTTTTTTTTATATTAACAAAGATGAGGACAAAGGCCAAAGGCCCGCTTACCGTCCTCATCTACATAGTACAGTGAGAGAGTGGTCCAAAATCATGTCCAATTTCGTTCGAGATGCCCTGACACATTGCGTTTGAAGGTACATAAGTCGTAGTAAGGTGGAAAGATGGATGAAGGTAGAGTGTTCCAGAGTTGACCAGTTGTGTATATGAAAGACTGAGAGTACCGGTTAACTCTTGCATGAGGGAGGTGGACAGAAAAGGGGTGAGAACGAGAGGCTTGACGAGTGTTGCATGTTCTCCTGAGGGGAGGAAGCATACATTGAGAGAGTTCAGAAGAGCAATGTCCAGTGTAATAGCGATAGAAGAGAGAAAGTGATGCAACACTGCGGCGAAGAGAGAGAGGTTGTAGTGAATCAGTAAGAGGAGGAGAGTTGATGAGACGAAAGGCCTTTGATTCCACCTTGTCCAGTAGTGTTGTGAAGGTTGATCCCCCCCACACATGAGAGCCATACTCCATACAGGGGCGGATGAGACCCCTGTACAGAGACAGTAACTGTGCAGGGGTGAAGTATTCACGGAATCTGCAGCAAAATCTATGAATTATAGATATTGTTATATCAGGTGATATAATACCAATAGTGTGGAGCGATAATGTTGTGACAGATAGACTAATTTGTAACTGTTTCCAATTTGCATTTGCATTCTCCACCATTTCACCTTATCATTTTTATAATGATATTAATGTGAAACTTTCAGATGTAGCATTGTACAAAGTAATTATTTGTTGAATCTACTGATAATAATATTCACATGAAAAGAATTATGTATTACATTGATAATTTCAAGCAACTGGTCCTTCAAGACAAAACTATAATGTAGTATAGACTAAAATATCTCATGCTATTGGGTATCCAGGTCAGTGGAATAAAGTACCTTCTAAATTAATCATAAAGAATCTATTGAGAATAATATATATTTTGTTATTATAACATTCAAAATATTAAGTACATAAAAATAATTTAGTGTATGGTCCTACTTCCATAGAGTGCAGAAACGATGCAGATTGTATAAAGGATAAAGAAATCTGTGATGAATTTAAGAAGTATTGTGTTTGTAAGAAGCACTATGTCCGAAATTCTGATGGAACTTGTGTCGGTAAGTAAAATTTAATGTAATTAGGATATACAAAATACTAGTACCAAGTCAAATAGGACATTTGGTACTAGAAGTATAATACATCTACTATTGATACAACATGCTGTACTTCGGATTTCATAGTTTAGTATATCATTATAAAATTTAGTTTGTTTCACAGCCTCTGGCTAGCACAGTGCTAACAGTTGTGGCTGCTATTCTGTGGCCCAGCGTTCGATCCTTGCTCGAGACACTGTTAAAAATACCACTGAAGCCAGAGGTTACCACCCCTGTGAGCAGGGGGTGGGGGGTTTGAGTCGGCTGTCTGAGGTCTTCCTGCTTAGTCAGCCATAGCCGAAGCTGACTCAGGTCTCACGTGGGTGGAGAGGTCGCTGGGCCATACATTACAGGATCATCCTTGTGATGTGTGCTATAATTGTGTTTCATACACACAGTGTGTGCTACACTCTGTCCCAGTGACTGCCACTCGCTGGCACCTTTAATAACCTTTAACACATTAAAGTTTTCCATTCATTCATGATCTCTCTCCCATCCAAGATATTCATCCCCCACCATGCAATCAATACAATTTAACTGATAGTTCCCCTCTAATTATAATGAAAAGGCAATTCATGACCAGAAATATCATAATGAAAATTAGAGAAAATATATATATATTATAAACATCATCTGCATTATTGTGAATTTACATTGATATTGAGTACAGTATGTTATATGCAGATGTTACAACAATTTTACTGTACAGTACAGTTCCTTTGTTATTCAGAAACATTTATTTGACTTTTTATGTAATCCAAAGTACAACAATGTCTCGTTCTCTTCTCATCATTAACTTACAACTTTCAACTCGCTGTCATACACATCCACAGTTTACTAAATAGTTGAGAACCCTCAATATTATTTTGCCATATTATATTTAACAGACTGATTACACCAACCTAATATCACACATCAATAAATACAAGAGTTTACTTCCAACATGGAGTCAAAATCTAATTTAAATATTTCATAACTCGATAACATTTTTACATTATTATATCTTATGTTCCTCTATCTTTCACCACTTATAAAACGTAAAGAGGACAGTTGTCATACTGCCGTTGACTTCAGCACACTCAAACATTCTATAATTTCCCACCAGATTTGATAACGGGTAATAATTAGTGAGTTTTCTCATACAGATTGTTCTTTTAGTAATGGTGTGTGTTTATAATTTGTGTGTAATTTAGTTTTTATGCGTGTCCCTTTCGGGAGTTTGTGATTTTGTTAGTTGAGGATAATAATTTTGTGTTGGGCGGTATATGACCCTAGCTGTTGCGCCGCCAGATGCCTAGTTGCATCAATAAATAAATTCAATTCAATTCATACAGATTGTGAGGTGAACTCTGATTGTCCAACCAACAAAGAGTGTAAGGCAAACGTGTGTACCTGCAAAACTGATGGCTGTGATGATAATGAAGGTAAGAATAAGTTGCATCATTATTTCACTCTTTCTCTTATACTATGTTATGAATTATAGATATGGTTATATCAGGTGATATAATACCAATAGTGTGGAGCGATAATGTTGTGACAGATAGACTAATTTGTAACTGTTTCCAATTTGCATTTGCATTCTCCACCATTTCACCTTATCATTTTTATAATGATATTAATGTGAAACTTTCAGATGTAGCATTGTACAAAGTAATTATTTGTTGAATCTACTGCAATAATAATATTCACATGAAAAGAATTATGTATTACATTGATAATTTCAAGCAACTGGTCCTTCAAGACAAAAACTATAATGTAGTATAGAGTAAAATATCTCATGCTATTGGGTATCCATGTCATAAAGAATCTATTGAGAATAATATATATTTTGTTATTATAACATTCAAAATATTAAGTACATAAAAATAATTTAGTGTATGGTCCTACTTCCATAGAGTGCAGAAACGATGCAGATTGTATAAAGGATAAAGAAATCTGTGATGAATTTAAGAAGTATTGTGTTTGTAAGAAGCACTATGTCCGAAATTCTGATGGAACTTGTGTCGGTAAGTAAAATTTAATGTAATTTGGATATACAAAATACTAGTACCAAGTCAAATAGGACATTTGGTACTAGAAGTATAATATCTACTATTGATACAACATGCTGTACTTCGGATTTCATAGTTTAGTATATCATTATAAAATTTAGTTTGTTTCACACATTAAAGTTTTCCATTCATTCATGATCTCTCTCCCATCCAAGATATTCATCCCCCACCATGCAATCAATACAATTTAACGGATAGTTCCCCTCTAATTATAATGAAAAGGCAATTCATGACCAGAAATATCATAATGAAAATTAGAGAAAATATATATATTATAAACATCATCTGCATTATTGTGAATTTACATTGATATTGAGTACAGTATGTTATATGCAGATGTTACAACAATTTTACTGTACAGTACAGTTCCTTTGTTATTCAGAAACATTTATTTGACTTTTTATGTAATCCAAAGTACAACAATGTCTCGTTCTCTTCTCATCATTAACTTACAACTTTCAACTCGCTGTCATACACATCCACAGTTTACTAAATAGTTGAGAACCCTCAATATTATTTTGCCATATTATATTTAACAGACTGATTACACCAACCTAATATCACACATCAGTAAATACAAGAGTTTACTTCCAACATGGAGTCAAAATCAAATTTAAATATTTCATAACTCGATAACATTTTACATTATTATATCTTATGTTCCTCTATCTTTCACCACTTATAAAACGTAAAGAGGACAGTTGTCATACTGCCGTTGACTTCAGCACACTCAAACATTCTATAATTACCCACCAAATTTGATAACGGGTAATAATTAGTGAGTTTTCTCATACAGATTGTGAGGTGAACTCTGATTGTCCAACCAACAAAGAGTGTAAGGCAAACGTGTGTACCTGCAAAACTGATGGCTGTGATGATAATGAAGGTAAGAATAAGTTGCATCATTATTTCACTCTTTCTCTTATACTATGTTACTTTTTTTTTTTTTATTTTTTTATATTAACAAAGATGAGGACAAAGGCCAAAGGCCCGCTTACCGTCCTCATCTACATAGTACAGTGAGAGAGTGGTCCAAAATCATGTCCAATTTCGTTCGAGATGCCCTGACACATTGCGTTTGAAGGTACATAAGTCGTAGTAAGGTGGAAAGATGGATGAAGGTAGAGTGTTCCAGAGTTGACCAGTTGTGTATATGAAAGACTGAGAGTACCGGTTAACTCTTGCATGAGGGAGGTGGACAGAAAAGGGGTGAGAACGAGAGGCTTGACGAGTGTTGCATGTTCTCCTGAGGGGAGGAAGCATACATTGAGAGAGTTCAGAAGAGCAATGTCCAGTGTAATAGCGATAGAAGAGAGAAAGTGATGCAACACTGCGGCGAAGAGAGAGAGGTTGTAGTGAATCAGTAAGAGGAGGAGAGTTGATGAGACGAAAGGCCTTTGATTCCACCTTGTCCAGTAGTGTTGTGAAGGTTGATCCCCCCCACACATGAGAGCCATACTCCATACAGGGGCGGATGAGACCCCTGTACAGAGACAGTAACTGTGCAGGGGTGAAGTATTCACGGAATCTGCAGCAAAATCTATGAATTATAGATATTGTTATATCAGGTGATATAATACCAATAGTGTGGAGCGATAATGTTGTGACAGATAGACTAATTTGTAACTGTTTCCAATTTGCATTTGCATTCTCCACCATTTCACCTTATCATTTTTATAATGATATTAATGTGAAACTTTCAGATGTAGCATTGTACAAAGTAATTATTTGTTGAATCTACTGATAATAATATTCACATGAAAAGAATTATGTATTACATTGATAATTTCAAGCAACTGGTCCTTCAAGACAAAACTATAATGTAGTATAGACTAAAATATCTCATGCTATTGGGTATCCAGGTCAGTGGAATAAAGTACCTTCTAAATTAATCATAAAGAATCTATTGAGAATAATATATATTTTGTTATTATAACATTCAAAATATTAAGTACATAAAAATAATTTAGTGTATGGTCCTACTTCCATAGAGTGCAGAAACGATGCAGATTGTATAAAGGATAAAGAAATCTGTGATGAATTTAAGAAGTATTGTGTTTGTAAGAAGCACTATGTCCGAAATTCTGATGGAACTTGTGTCGGTAAGTAAAATTTAATGTAATTAGGATATACAAAATACTAGTACCAAGTCAAATAGGACATTTGGTACTAGAAGTATAATACATCTACTATTGATACAACATGCTGTACTTCGGATTTCATAGTTTAGTATATCATTATAAAATTTAGTTTGTTTCACAGCCTCTGGCTAGCACAGTGCTAACAGTTGTGGCTGCAATTCTGTGGCCCAGCGTTCGATCCTTGCTCGGGACACTGTTAAAAATACCACTGAAGCCAGAGGTTACCACCCCTGTGAGCAGGGGGTGGGGGGTTTGAGTCGGCTGTCTGAGGTCTTCCTGCTTAGTCAGCCATAGCCGAAGCTGACTCAGGTCTCACGTGGGTGGAGAGGTCGCTGGGCCATACATTACAGGATCATCCTTGTGATGTGTGCTATAATTGTGTTTCATACACACAGTGTGTGCTACACTCTGTCCCAGTGACTGCCACTCGCTGGCACCTTTAATAACCTTTAACACATTAAAGTTTTCCATTCATTCATGATCTCTCTCCCATCCAAGATATTCATCCCCCACCATGCAATCAATACAATTTAACTGATAGTTCCCCTCTAATTATAATGAAAAGGCAATTCATGACCAGAAATATAATAATGAAAATTAGAGAAAATATATATATATTATAAACATCATCTGCATTATTGTGAATTTACATTGATATTGAGTACAGTATGTTATATGCAGATGTTACAACAATTTTACTGTACAGTACAGTTCCTTTGTTATTCAGAAACATTTATTTGACTTTTTATGTAATCCAAAGTACAACAATGTCTCGTTCTCTTCTCATCATTAACTTACAACTTTCAACTCGCTGTCATACACATCCACAGTTTACTAAATAGTTGAGAACCCTCAATATTATTTTGCCATATTATATTTAACAGACTGATTACACCAACCTAATATCACACATCAATAAATACAAGAGTTTACTTCCAACATGGAGTCAAAATCTAATTTAAATATTTCATAACTCGATAACATTTTTACATTATTATATCTTATGTTCCTCTATCTTTCACCACTTATAAAACGTAAAGAGGACAGTTGTCATACTGCCGTTGACTTCAGCACACTCAAACATTCTATAATTTCCCACCAGATTTGATAACGGGTAATAATTAGTGAGTTTTCTCATACAGATTGTTCTTTTAGTAATGGTGTGTGTTTATAATTTGTGTGTAATTTAGCTTTTATGCGTGTCCCTTTCGGGAGTTTGTGATTTTGTTAGTTGAGGATAATAATTTTGTGTTGGGCGGTATATGACCCTAGCTGTTGCGCCGCCAGATGCCTAGTTGCATCAATAAATAAATTCAATTCAATTCATACAGATTGTGAGGTGAACTCTGATTGTCCAACCAACAAAGAGTGTAAGGCAAACGTGTGTACCTGCAAAACTGATGGCTGTGATGATAATGAAGGTAAGAATAAGTTGCATCATTATTTCACTCTTTCTCTTATACTATGTTATGAATTATAGATATGGTTATATCAGGTGATATAATACCAATAGTGTGGAGCGATAATGTTGTGACAGATAGACTAATTTGTAACTGTTTCCAATTTGCATTTGCATTCTCCACCATTTCACCTTATCATTTTTATAATGATATTAATGTGAAACTTTCAGATGTAGCATTGTACAAAGTAATTATTTGTTGAATCTACTGCAATAATAATATTCACATGAAAAGAATTATGTATTACATTGATAATTTCAAGCAACTGGTCCTTCAAGACAAAAACTATAATGTAGTATAGAGTAAAATATCTCATGCTATTGGGTATCCAGGTCAGTGGAATATAGTACCTTCTAAATTAATCATAAAGAATCTATTGAGAATAATATATATTTTGTTATTATAACATTCAAAATATTAAGTACATAAAAATAATTTAGTGTATGGTCCTACTTCCATAGAGTGCAGAAACGATGCAGATTGTATAAAGGATAAAGAAATCTGTGATGAATTTAAGAAGTATTGTGTTTGTAAGAAGCACTATGTCCGAAATTCTGATGGAACTTGTGTCGGTAAGTAAAATTTAATGTAATTTGGATATACAAAATACTAGTACCAAGTCAAATAGGACATTTGGTACTAGAAGTATAATATCTACTATTGATACAACATGCTGTACTTCGGATTTCATAGTTTAGTATATCATTATAAAATTTAGTTTGTTTCACACATTAAAGTTTTCCATTCATTCATGATCTCTCTCCCATCCAAGATATTCATCCCCCACCATGCAACCAATACAATTTAACTGATAGTTCCCCTCTAATTATAATGAAAAGGCAATTCATGACCAGAAATATCATAATGAAAATTAGAGAAAATATATATATTATAAACATCATCTGCATTATTGTGAATTTACATTGATATTGAGTACAGTATGCTATATGCAGATGTTACAACAATTTTACTGTACAGTACAGTTCCTTTGTTATTCAGAAACATTTATTTGACTTTTTATGTAATCCAAAGTACAACAATGTCTCGTTCTCTTCTCATCATTAACTTACAACTTTCAACTCGCTGTCATACACATCCACAGTTTACTAAATAGTTGAGAACCCTCAATATTATTTTGCCATATTATATTTAACAGACTGATTACACCAACCTAATATCACACATCAGTAAATACAAGAGTTTACTTCCAACATGGAGTCAAAATCAAATTTAAATATTTCATAACTCGATAACATTTTACATTATTATATCTTATGTTCCTCTATCTTTCACCACTTATAAAACGTAAAGAGGACCGTTGTCATACTGCCGTTGACTTCAGCACACTCAAACATTCTATAATTACCCACCAAATTTGATAACGGGTAATAATTAGTGAGTTTTCTCATACAGATTGTGAGGTGAACTCTGATTGTCCAACCAACAAAGAGTGTAAGGCAAACGTGTGTACCTGCAAAACTGATGGCTGTGATGATAATGAAGGTAAGAATAAGTTGCATCATTATTTCACTCTTTCTCTTATACTATGTTACTTTTTTTTTTTTTTTTTTTTTATATTAACAAAGATGAGGACAAAGGCCAAAGGCCCGCTTACCGTCCTCATCTACATAGTACAGTGAGAGAGTGGTCCAAAATCATGTCCAATTTCGTTCGAGATGCCCTGACACATTGCGTTTGAAGGTACATAAGTCGTAGTAAGGTGGAAAGATGGATGAAGGTAGAGTGTTCCAGAGTTGACCAGTTGTGTATATGAAAGACTGAGAGTACCGGTTAACTCTTGCATGAGGGAGGTGGACAGAAAAGGGGTGAGAACGAGAGGCTTGACGAGTGTTGCATGTTCTCCTGAGGGGAGGAAGCATACATTGAGAGAGTTCAGAAGAGCAATGTCCAGTGTAATAGCGATAGAAGAGAGAAAGTGATGCAACACTGCGGCGAAGAGAGAGAGGTTGTAGTGAATCAGTAAGAGGAGGAGAGTTGATGAGACGAAAGGCCTTTGATTCCACCTTGTCCAGTAGTGTTGTGAAGGTTGATCCCCCCCACACATGAGAGCCATACTCCATACAGGGGCGGATGAGACCCCTGTACAGAGACAGTAACTGTGCAGGGGTGAAGTATTCACGGAATCTGCAGCAAAATCTATGAATTATAGATATTGTTATATCAGGTGATATAATACCAATAGTGTGGAGCGATAATGTTGTGACAGATAGACTAATTTGTAACTGTTTCCAATTTGCATTTGCATTCTCCACCATTTCACCTTATCATTTTTATAATGATATTAATGTGAAACTTTCAGATGTAGCATTGTACAAAGTAATTATTTGTTGAATCTACTGATAATAATATTCACATGAAAAGAATTATGTATTACATTGATAATTTCAAGCAACTGGTCCTTCAAGACAAAACTATAATGTAGTATAGACTAAAATATCTCATGCTATTGGGTATCCAGGTCAGTGGAATAAAGTACCTTCTAAATTAATCATAAAGAATCTATTGAGAATAATATATATTTTGTTATTATAACATTCAAAATATTAAGTACATAAAAATAATTTAGTGTATGGTCCTACTTCCATAGAGTGCAGAAACGATGCAGATTGTATAAAGGATAAAGAAATCTGTGATGAATTTAAGAAGTATTGTGTTTGTAAGAAGCACTATGTCCGAAATTCTGATGGAACTTGTGTCGGTAAGTAAAATTTAATGTAATTAGGATATACAAAATACTAGTACCAAGTCAAATAGGACATTTGGTACTAGAAGTATAATACATCTACTATTGATACAACATGCTGTACTTCGGATTTCATAGTTTAGTATATCATTATAAAATTTAGTTTGTTTCACAGCCTCTGGCTAGCACAGTGCTAACAGTTGTGGCTGCAATTCTGTGGCCCAGCGTTCGATCCTTGCTCGGGACACTGTTAAAAATACCACTGAAGCCAGAGGTTACCACCCCTGTGAGCAGGGGGTGGGGGGTTTGAGTCGGCTGTCTGAGGTCTTCCTGCTTAGTCAGCCATAGCCGAAGCTGACTCAGGTCTCACGTGGGTGGAGAGGTCGCTGGGCCATACATTACAGGATCATCCTTGTGATGTGTGCTATAATTGTGTTTCATACACACAGTGTGTGCTACACTCTGTCCCAGTGACTGCCACTCGCTGGCACCTTTAATAACCTTTAACACATTAAAGTTTTCCATTCATTCATGATCTCTCTCCCATCCAAGATATTCATCCCCCACCATGCAATCAATACAATTTAACTGATAGTTCCCCTCTAATTATAATGAAAAGGCAATTCATGACCAGAAATATCATAATGAAAATTAGAGAAAATATATATATATCATAAACATCATCTGCATTATTGTGAATTTACATTGATATTGAGTACAGTATGTTATATGCAGATGTTACAACAATTTTACTGTACAGTACAGTTCCTTTGTTATTCAGAAACATTTATTTGACTTTTTATGTAATCCAAAGTACAACAATGTCTCGTTCTCTTCTCATCATTAACTTACAACTTTCAACTCGCTGTCATACACATCCACAGTTTACTAAATAGTTGAGAACCCTCAATATTATTTTGCCATATTATATTTAACAGACTGATTACACCAACCTAATATCACACATCAATAAATACAAGAGTTTACTTCCAACATGGAGTCAAAATCTAATTTAAATATTTCATAACTCGATAACATTTTTACATTATTATATCTTATGTTCCTCTATCTTTCACCACTTATAAAACGTAAAGAGGACAGTTGTCATACTGCCGTTGACTTCAGCACACTCAAACATTCTATAATTTCCCATCAGATTTGATAACGGGTAATAATTAGTGAGTTTTCTCATACAGATTGTTCTTTTAGTAATGGTGTGTGTTTATAATTTGTGTGTAATTTAGTTTTTATGCGTGTCCCTTTCGGGAGTTTGTGATTTTGTTAGTTGAGGATAATAATTTTGTGTTGGGCGGTATATGACCCTAGCTGTTGCGCCGCCAGATGCCTAGTTGCATCAATAAATAAATTCAATTCAATTCATACAGATTGTGAGGTGAACTCTGATTGTCCAACCAACAAAGAGTGTAAGGCAAACGTGTGTACCTGCAAAACTGATGGCTGTGATGATAATGAAGGTAAGAATAAGTTGCATCATTATTTCACTCTTTCTCTTATACTATGTTATGAATTATAGATATGGTTATATCAGGTGATATAATACCAATAGTGTGGAGCGATAATGTTGTGACAGATAGACTAATTTGTAACTGTTTCCAATTTGCATTTGCATTCTCCACCATTTCACCTTATCATTTTTATAATGATATTAATGTGAAACTTTCAGATGTAGCATTGTACAAAGTAATTATTTGTTGAATCTACTGCAATCATAATATTCACATGAAAAGAATTATGTATTACATTGATAATTTCAAGCAACTGGTCCTTCAAGACAAAACTATAATGTAGTATAGACTAAAATATCTCATGCTATTGGGTATCCAGGTCAGTGGAATAAAGTACCTTCTAAATTAATCATAAAGAATCTATTGAGAATAATATATATTTTGTTATTATAACATTCAAAATATTAAGTACATAAAAATAATTTAGTGTATGGTCCTACTTCCATAGAGTGCAGAAACGATGCAGATTGTATAAAGGATAAAGAAATCTGTGATGAATTTAAGAAGTATTGTGTTTGTAAGAAGCACTATGTCCGAAATTCTGATGGAACTTGTGTCGGTAAGTAAAATTTAATGTAATTAGGATATACAAAATACTAGTACCAAGTCAAATAGGACATTTGGTACTAGAAGTATAATACATCTACTATTGATACAACATGCTGTACTTCGGATTTCATAGTTTAGTATATCATTATAAAATTTAGTTTGTTTCACAGCCTCTGGCTAGCACAGTGCTAACAGTTGTGGCTGCAATTCTGTGGCCCAGCGTTCGATCCTTGCTCGGGACACTGTTAAAAATACCACTGAAGCCAGAGGTTACCACCCCTGTGAGCAGGGGGTGGGGGGTTTGAGTCGGCTGTCTGAGGTCTTCCTGCTTAGTCAGCCATAGCCGAAGCTGACTCAGGTCTCACGTGGGTGTAGAGGTCGCTGGGCCATACATTACAGGATCATCCTTGTGATGTGTGCTATAATTGTGTTTCATACACACAGTGTGTGCTACACTCTGTCCCAGTGACTGCCACTCGCTGGCACCTTTAATAACCTTTAACACATTAAAGTTTTCCATTCATTCATGATCTCTCTCCCATCCAAGATATTCATCCCCCACCATGCAATCAATACAATTTAACTGATAGTTCCCCTCTAATTATAATGAAAAGGCAATTCATGACCAGAAATATCATAATGAAAATTAGAGAAAATATATATATATATATATTATAAACATCATCTGCATTATTGTGAATTTACATTGATATTGAGTACAGTATGTTATATGCAGATGTTACAACAATTTTACTGTACAGTACAGTTCCTTTGTTATTCAGAAACATTTATTTGACTTTTTATGTAATCCAAAGTACAACAATGTCTCGTTCTCTTCTCATCATTAACTTACAACTTTCAACTCGCTGTCATACACATCCACAGTTTACTAAATAGTTGAGAACCCTCAATATTATTTTGCCATATTATATTTAACAGACTGATTACACCAACCTAATATCACACATCAATAAATACAAGAGTTTACTTCCAACATGGATTCAAAATCTAATTTAAATATTTCATAACTCGATAACATTTTTACATTATTATATCTTATGTTCCTCTATCTTTCACCACTTATAAAACGTAAAGAGGACAGTTGTCATACTGCCGTTGACTTCAGCACACTCAAACATTCTATAATTACCCACCAGATTTGATAACGGGTAATAATTAGTGAGTTTTCTCATACAGATTGTTCTTTTAGTAATGGTGTGTGTTTATAATTTGTGTGTAATTTAGTTTTTATGCGTGTCCCTTTCGGGAGTTTGTGATTTTGTTAGTTGAGGATAATAATTTTGTGTTGGGCGGTATATGACCCTAGCTGTTGCGCCGCCAGATGCCTAGTTGCATCAATAAATAAATTCAATTCAATTCATACAGATTGTGAGGTGAACTCTGATTGTCCAACCAACAAAGAGTGTAAGGCAAACGTGTGTACCTGCAAAACTGATGACTGTGATGATAATGAAGGTAAGAATAAGTTGCATCATTATTTCACTCTTTCTCTTATACTATGTTATCAATTATAGATATGGTTATATCAGGTGATATAATACCAATAGTGTGGAGCGATAATGTTGTGACAGATAGACTAATTTGTAACTGTTTCCAATTTGCATTTGCATTCTCCACCATTTCACCTTATCATTTTTATAATGATATTAATGTGAAACCTTCAGATGTAGCATTGTACAAAGTAATTATTTGTTGAATCTACTGCAATAATAATATTCACATGAAAAGAATTATGTATTACATTGATAATTTCAAGCAACTGGTCCTTTAAGACAAAAACTATAATGTAGTATAGAGTAAAATATCTCATGCTATTGGGTATCCAGGTCAGTGGAATATAGTACCTTCTAAATTAATCATAAAGAATCTATTGAGAATAATATATATTTTGTTATTATAACATTCAAAATATTAAGTACATAAAAATAATTTAGTGTATGGTCCTACTTCCATAGAGTGCAGAAACGATGCAGATTGTATAAAGGATAAAGAAATCTGTGATGAATTTAAGAAGTCTTGTGTTTGTAAGAAGCACTATGTCCGAAATTCTGATGGAACTTGTGTCGGTAAGTAAAATTTAATGTAATTTGGATATACAAAATACTAGTACCAAGTCAAATAGGACATTTGGTACTAGAAGTATAATAAATTATTATCTACTATTGATACTTTGGATTTCATAGTTTAGTATATAATTATAAAATTTAGTTTGTTTCACAGCCTCTGGCTAGCACAGTGGTAACAGTTGTGGCTGCAATTCTGTGGCCCAGCGTTCGATCCTTGCTTGCTCTGGACACTGTTAAAAATACCACTGATGCCAGAGGTTACCACCCCTGTGAGCAGGGGGTGGGGGGTTTGAGTCGGCTGTCTGAGGTCTTCCTGCTTAGTCAGCCATAGCCGAAGCTGACTCAGGTCTCACGTGGGTGGAGAGGTCGCTGGGCCATACATTACAGGATCATCCTTGTGATGTGTGCTATAATTGTGTTTCATACACACAGTGTGTGCTACACTCTGTCCCAGTGACTGCCACTCGCTGGCACCTTTAATAACCTTTAACACATTAAAGTTTTCCATTCATTCATGATCTCTCTCCCATCCAAGATATTCATCCCCCACCATGCAATCAATACAATTTAACTGATAGTTCCCCTCTAATTATAATGAAAAGGCAATTCATGACCAGAAATATCATAATGGAAATTAGAGAAAATATATATATTATAAACATCATCTGCATTATTGTGAATTTACATTGATATTGAGTACAGTATGTTATATGCAGATGTTACAACAATTTTACTGTACAGTACAGTTCCTTTGTTATTCAGAAACATTTATTTGACTTTTTATGTAATCCAAAGTACAACAATGTCTCGTTCTCTTCTCATCATTAACTTACAACTTTCAACTCGCTGTCATACACATCCACAGTTTACTAAATAGTTGAGAACCCTCAATATTATTTTGCCATATTATATTTAACAGACTGATTACACCAACCTAATATCACACATCAATAAATACAAGAGTTTACTTGCAACATGGAGTCAAAATCTAATTTAAATATTTCATAACTCGATAACATTTTTACATTATTATATCTTATGTTCCTCTATCTTTCACCACTTATAAAACGTAAAGAGGACAGTTGTCATACTGCCGTTGACTTCAGCACACTCAAACATTCTATAATTACCCACCAGATTTGATAACGGGTAATAATTAGTGAGTTTTCTCATACAGATTGTGAGGTGAACTCTGATTGTCCAACCAACAAAGAGTGTAAGGCAAACGTGTGTACCTGCAAAACTGATGACTGTGATGATAATGAAGGTAAGAATAAGTTGCATCATTATTTCACTCTTTCTCTTATACTATGTTATGAATTATAGATATGGTTATATCAGGTGATATAATACCAATAGTGTGGAGCGATAATGTTGTGACAGATAGACTAATTTGTAACTGTTTCCAATTTGCATTTGCATTCTCCACCATTTCACCTTATCATTTTTATAATGATATTAATGTGAAACTTTCAGATGTAGCATTGTACAAAGTAATTATTTGTTGAATCTACTGCAATCATAATATTCACATGAAAAGAATTATGTATTACATTGATAATTTCAAGCAACTGGTCCTTCAAGACAAAAACTATAATGTAGTATAGAGTAAAATATCTCATGCTATTGGGTATCCAGGTCAGTGGAATATAGTACCTTCTAAATTAATCATAAAGAATCTATTGAGAATAATATATATTTTGTTATTATAACATTCAAAATATTAAGTACATAAAAATAATTTAGTGTATGGTCCTACTTCCATAGAGTGCAGAAACGATGCAGATTGTATAAAGGATAAAGAAATCTGTGATGAATTTAAGAAGTCTTGTGTTTGTAAGAAGCACTATGTCCGAAATTCTGATGGAACTTGTGTCGGTAAGTAAAATTTAATGTAATTTGGATATACAAAATACTAGTACCAAGTCAAATAGGACATTTGGTACTAGAAGTATAATATCTACTATTGATACAACATGCTGTACTTCGGATTTCATAGTTTAGTATATCATTATAAAATTTAGTTTGTTTCACAGCCTCTGGCTAGCACAGTGGTAACAGTTGTGGCCCAGCGTTCGATCCTTGCTCGGGACACTGTTAAAAATACCACTGATGCCAGAGGTTACCACCCCTGTGAGCAGAGGGTGGGGGGTTTGAGTCGGCTGTCTGAGGTCTTCCTGCTTAGTCAGCCATAGCCGAAGCTGACTCAGGTCTCACGTGGGTGGAGAGGTCGCTGGGCCATACATTACAGGATCATCCTTGTGATGTGTGCTATAATTGTGTTTCATACACACAGTGTGTGCTACACTCTGTCCCAGTGACTGCCACTCGCTGGCACCTTTAATAACCTTTAACACATTAAAGTTTTCCATTCATTCATGATCTCTCTCCCATCCAAGATATTCATCCCCCACCATGCAATCAATACAATTTAACTGATAGTTCCCCTCTAATTATAATGAAAAGGCAATTCATGACCCGAAATATCATAATGGAAATTAGAGAAAATATGTATATTATAAACATCATCTGCATTATTGTGAATTTACATTGATATTGAGTACAGTATGTTATATGCAGATGTTACAACAATTTTACTGTACAGTACAGTTCCTTTGTTATTCAGAAACATTTATTTGACTTTTTATGTAATCCAAAGTACAACAATGTCTCGTTCTCTTCTCATCATTAACTTACAACTTTCAACTCGCTGTCATACACATCCACAGTTTACTAAATAGTTGAGAACCCTCAATATTATTTTGCCATATATATTTAACAGACTGATTACACCAACCTAATATCACACATCAATAAATACAAGAGTTTACTTCCAACATGGAGTCAAAATCTAATTTAAATATTTCATAACTCGATAACATTTTTACATTATTATATCTTATGTTCCTCTATCTTTCACCACTTATAAAACGTAAAGAGGACAGTTGTCATACTGCCGTTGACTTCAGCACACTCAAACATTCTATAATTACCCACCAGATTTGATAACGGGTAATAATTAGTGAGTTTTCTCATACGGATTGTTCTTTTAGTAATGGTGTGTGTTTATAATTTGTGTGTAATTTAGTTTTTATGCGTGTCCCTTTCGGGAGTTTGTGATTTTGTTAGTTGAGGATAATAATTTTGTGTTGGGCGGTATATGACCCTAGCTGTTGCGCCGCCAGATGCCTAGTTGCATCAATAAATAAATTCAATTTAATTCATACAGATTGTGAGGTGAACTCTGATTGTCCAACCAACAAAGAGTGTAAGGTAAACGTGTGTACCTGCAAAACTGATGGCTGTGATGATAATGAAGGTAAGAATAAGTTGCATCATTATTTCACTCTTTCTCTTATACTATGTTATGAATTATAGATATGGTTATATCAGGTGATATAATACCAATAGTGTGGAGCGATAATGTTGTGACAGATAGACTAATTTGTAACTGTTTCCAATTTGCATTTGCATTCTCCACCATTTCACCTTATCATTTTTATAATGATATTAATGTGAAACTTTCAGATGTAGCATTGTACAAAGTAATTATTTGTTGAATCTACTGCAATAATAATATTCACATGAAAAGAATTATGTATTACATTGATAATTTCAAGCAACTGGTCCTTCAAGACAAAAACTATAATGTAGTATAGAGTAAAATATCTCATGCTATTGGGTATCCAGGTCAGTGGAATATAGTACCTTCTAAATTAATCATAAAGAATCTATGGAGAATAATATATATTTTGTTATTATAACATTCAAAATATTAAGTACATAAAAATAATTTAGTGTATGGTCCTACTTCCATAGAGTGCAGAAACGATGCAGATTGTATAAAGGATAAAGAAATCTGTGATGAATTTAAGAAGTCTTGTGTTTGTAAGAAGCACTATGTCCGAAATTCTGATGGAACTTGTGTCGGTAAGTAAAATTTAATGTAATTTGGATATACAAAATACTAGTACCAAGTCAAATAGGACATTTGGTACTAGAAGTATAATATCTACTATTGATACAACATGCTGTACTTCGGATTTCATAGTTTAGTATATCATTATAAAATTTAGTTTGTTTCACAGCCTCTGGCTAGCACAGTGGTAACAGTTGTGGCCCAGCGTTCGATCCTTGCTCGGGACACTGTTAAAAATACCACTGATGCCAGAGGTTACCACCCCTGTGAGCAGAGGGTGGGGGGTTTGAGTCGGCTGTCTGAGGTCTTCCTGCTTAGTCAGCCATAGCCGAAGCTGACTCAGGTCTCACGTGGGTGGAGAGGTCGCTGGGCCATACATTACAGGATCATCCTTGTGATGTGTGCTATAATTGTGTTTCATACACACAGTGTGTGCTACACTCTGTCCCAGTGACTGCCACTCGCTGGCACCTTTAATAACCTTTAACACATTAAAGTTTTCCATTCATTCATGATCTCTCTCCCATCCAAGATATTCATCCCCCACCATGCAATCAATACAATTTAACTGATAGTTCCCCTCTAATTATAATGAAAAGGCAATTCATGACCAGAAATATCATAATGAAAATTAGAGAAAATATATATATTATAAACATCATCTGCATTATTGTGAATTTACATTGATATTGAGTACAGTATGTTATATGCAGATGTTACAACAATTTTACTGTACAGTACAGTTCCTTTGTTATTCAGAAACATTTATTTGACTTTTTATGTAATCCAAAGTACAACAATGTCTCGTTCTCTTCTCATCATTAACTTACAACTTTCAACTCGCTGTCATACACATCCACAGTTTACTAAATAGTTGAGAACCCTCAATATTATTTTGCCATATTATATTTAACAGACTGATTACACCAACCTAATATCACACATCAATAAATACAAGAGTTTACTTCCAACATGGAGTCAAAATCTAATTTAAATATTTCATAACTCGATAACATTTTTACATTATTATATCTTATGTTCCTCTATCTTTCACCACTTATAAAACGTAAAGAGGACAGTTGTCATACTGCCGTTGACTTCAGCACACTCAAACATTCTATAATTACCCACCAGATTTGATAACGGGTAATAATTAGTGAGTTTTCTCATACAGATTGTTCTTTTAGTAATGGTGTGTGTTTATAATTTGTGTGTAATTTAGTTTTTATGCGTGTCCCTTTCGGGAGTTTGTGATTTTGTTAGTTGAGGATAATAATTTTGTGTTGGGCGGTATATGACCCTAGCTGTTGCGCCGCCAGATGCCTAGTTGCATCAATAAATAAATTCAATTCAATTCATACAGATTGTGAGGTGAACTCTGATTGTCCAACCAACAAAGAGTGTAAGGCAAACGTGTGTACCTGCAAAACTGATGGCTGTGATGATAATGAAGGTAAGAATAAGTTGCATCATTATTTCACTCTTTCTCTTATACTATGTTATGAATTATAGATATGGTTATATCAGGTGATATAATACCAATAGTGTGGAGCGATAAAGTTGTGACAGATAGACTAATTTGTAACTGTTTCCAATTTGCATTTGCATTCTCCACCATTTCGCCTTATCATTTTTATAATGATATTAATGTGAAACTTTCAGATGTAGCATTGTACAAAGTAATTATTTGTTGAATCTACTGCAATAATAATATTCACATGAAAAGAATTATGTATTACATTGATAATTTCAAGCAACTGGTCCTTCAAGACAAAAACTATAATGTAGTATAGAGTAAAATATCTCATGCTATTGGGTATCCAGGTCAGTGGAATATAGTACCTTCTAAATTAATCATAAAGAATCTATTGAGAATAATATATATTTTGTTATTATAACATTCAAAATATTAAGTACATAAAAATAATTTAGTGTATGGTCCTACTTCCATAGAGTGCAGAAACGATGCAGATTGTATAAAGGATAAAGAAATCTGTGATGAATTTAAGAAGTCTTGTGTTTGTAAGAAGCACTATGTCCGAAATTCTGATGGAACTTGTGTCGGTAAGTAAAATTTAATGTAATTTGGATATACAAAATACTAGTACCAAGTCAAATAGGACATTTGGTACTAGAAGTATAATATCTACTATTGATACAACATGCTGTACTTCGGATTTCATAGTTTAGTATATCATTATAAAATTTAGTTTGTTTCACAGCCTCTGGCTAGCACAGTGGTAACAGTTGTCGCTGCAATTCTGTGGCCCAGCGTTCGATCCTTGCTCGGGACACTGTTAAAAATACCACTGATGCCAGAGGTTACCACCCCTGTGAGCAGAGGGTGGGGGGTTTGAGTCGGCTGTCTGAGGTCTTCCTGCTTAGTCAGCCATAGCCGAAGCTGACTCAGGTCTCATGTGGGTGGAGAGGTCGCTGGGCCATACATTACAGGATCATCCTTGTGATGTGTGCTATAATTGTGTTTCATACACACAGTGTGTGCTACACTCTGTCCCAGTGACTGCCACTCGCTGGCACCTTTAATAACCTTTAACACATTAAAGTTTTCCATTCATTCATGATCTCTCTCCCATCCAAGATATTCATCCCCCACCATGCAATCAATACAATTTAACTGATAGTTCCCCTCTAATTATAATGAAAAGGCAATTCATGACCAGAAATATCATAATGAAAATTAGAGAAAATATGTATATTATAAACATCATCTGCATTATTGTGAATTTACATTGATATTGAGTACAGTATGTTATATGCAGATGTTACAACAATTTTACTGTACAGTAAAGTTCCTTTGTTATTCAGAAACATTTATTTGACTTTTTATGTAATCCAAAGTACAACAATGTCTCGTTCTCTTCTCATCATTAACTTACAACTTTCAACTCGCTGTCATACACATCCACAGTTTACTAAATAGTTGAGAACCCTCAATATTATTTTGCCATATTATATTTAACAGACTGATTACACCAACATAATATCACACATCAATAAATATAAGAGTTTACTTCCAACATGGAGTCAAAATCTAATTTAAATATTTCATAACTCGATAACATTTTTACATTATTATATCTTATGTTCCTCTATCTTTCACCACTTATAAAACGTAAAGAGGACAGTTGTCATACTGCCGTTGACTTCAGCACACTCAAACATTCTATAATTACCCACCAGATTTGATAACGGGTAATAATTAGTGAGTTTTCTCATACAGATTGTTCTTTTAGTAATGGTGTGTGTTTATAATTTGTGTGTAATTTAGTTTTTATGCGTGTCCCTTTCGGGAGTTTGTGATTTTGTTAGTTGAGGATAATAATTTTGTGTTGGGCGGTATATGACCCTAGCTGTTGCGCCGCCAGATGCCTAGTTGCATCAATAAATAAATTCAATTCAATTCATACAGATTGTGAGGTGAACTCTGATTGTCCAACCAACAAAGAGTGTAAGGCAAACGTGTGTACCTGCAAAACTGATGGCTGTGATGATAATGAAGGTAAGAATAAGTTGCATCATTATTTCACTCTTTCTCTTATACTATGTTATGAATTATAGATATGGTTATATCAGGTGATATAATACCAATAGTGTGGAGCGATAATGTTGTGACAGATAGACTAATTTGTAACTGTTTCCAATTTGCATTTGCATTCTCCACCATTTCACCTTATCATTTTTATAATGATATTAATGTGAAACTTTCAGATGTAGCATTGTGCAAAGTAATTATTTGTTGAATCTACTGCAATCATAATATTCACATGAAAAGAATTATGTATTACATTGATAATTTCAAGCAACTGGTCCTTCAAGACAAAAACTATAATGTAGTATAGAGTAAAATATCTCATGCTATTGGGTATCCAGGTCAGTGGAATATAGTACCTTCTAAATTAATCATAAAGAATCTATTGAGAATAATATATATTTTGTTATTATAACATTCAAAATATTAAGTACATAAAAATAATTTAGTGTATGGTCCTACTTCCATAGAGTGCAGAAACGATGCAGATTGTATAAAGGATAAAGAAATCTGTGATGAATTTAAGAAGTCTTGTGTTTGTAAGAAGCACTATGTCCGAAATTCTGATGGAACTTGTGTCGGTAAGTAAAATTTAATGTAATTTGGATATACAAAATACTAGTACCAAGTCAAATAGGACATTTGGTACTAGAAATATAATAAATTATTATCTACTATTGATACAACATGCTGTACTTCGGATTTCATAGTTTAGTATATAATTATAAAATTTAGTTTGTTTCACAGCCTCTGGCTAGCACAGTGGTAACAGTTGTGGCTGCAATTCTGTGGCCCAGCGTTCGATCCTTGCTCGGGACACTGTTAAAAATACCACTGATGCCAGAGGTTACCACCCCTGTGAGCAGAGGGTGGGGGGTTTGAGTCGGCTGTCTGAGGTCTTCCTGCTTAGTCAGCCATAGCCGAAGCTGACTCAGGTCTCACGTGGGTGGAGAGGTCGCTGGGCCATACATTACAGGATCATCCTTGTGATGTGTGCTATAATTGTGTTTCATACACACAGTGTGTGCTACACTCTGTCCCAGTGACTGCCACTCGCTGGCACCTTTAATAACCTTTAACACATTAAAGTTTTCCATTCATTCATGATCTCTCTCCCATCCAAGATATTCATCCCCCACCATGCAATCAATACAATTTAACTGATAGTTCCCCTCTAATTATAATGAAAAGGCAATTCATGACCCGAAATATCATAATGGAAATTAGAGAAAATATGTATATTATAAACATCATCTGCATTATTGTGAATTTACATTGATATTGAGTACAGTATGTTATATGCAGATGTTACAACAATTTTACTGTACAGTACAGTTCCTTTGTTATTCAGAAACATTTATTTGACTTTTTATGTAATCCAAAGTACAACAATGTCTCGTTCTCTTCTCATCATTAACTTACAACTTTCAACTCGCTGTCATACACATCCACAGTTTACTAAATAGTTGAGAACCCTCAATATTATTTTGCCATATTATATTTAACAGACTGATTACACCAACCTAATATCACACATCAATAAATACAAGAGTTTACTTCCAACATGGAGTCAAAATCTAATTTAAATATTTCATAACTCGATAACATTTTTACATTATTATATCTTATGTTCCTCTATCTTTCACCACTTATAAAACGTAAAGAGGACAGTTGTCATACTGCCGTTGACTTCAGCACACTCAAACATTCTATAATTACCCACCAGATTTGATAACGGGTAATAATTAGTGAGTTTTCTCATACAGATTGTTCTTTTAGTAATGGTGTGTGTTTATAATTTGTGTGTAATTTAGTTTTTATGCGTGTCCCTTTCGGGAGTTTGTGATTTTGTTAGTTGAGGATAATAATTTTGTGTTGGGCGGTATATGACCCTAGCTGTTGCGCCGCCAGATGCCTAGTTGCATCAATAAATAAATTCAATTTAATTCATACAGATTGTGAGGTGAACTCTGATTGTCCAACCAACAAAGAGTGTAAGGTAAACGTGTGTACCTGCAAAACTGATGGCTGTGATGATAATGAAGGTAAGAATAAGTTGCATCATTATTTCACTCTTTCTCTTATACTATGTTATGAATTATAGATATGGTTATATCAGGTGATATAATACCAATAGTGTGGAGCGATAAAGTTGTGACAGATAGACTAATTTGTAACTGTTTCCAATTTGCATTTGCATTCTCCACCATTTCACCTTATCATTTTTATAATGATATTAATGTGAAACTTTCAGATGTAGCATTGTACAAAGTAATTATTTGTTGAATCTACTGCAATAATAATATTCACATGAAAAGAATTATGTATTACATTGATAATTTCAAGCAACTGGTCCTTCAAGACAAAAACTATAATGTAGTATAGAGTAAAATATCTCATGCTATTGGGTATCCAGGTCAGTGGAATATAGTACCTTCTAAATTAATCATAAAGAATCTATTGAGAATAATATATATTTTGTTATTATAACATTCAAAATATTAAGTACATAAAAATAATTTAGTGTATGGTCCTACTTCCATAGAGTGCAGAAACGATGCAGATTGTACAAAGGATAAAGAAATCTGTGATGAATTTAAGAAGTATTGTGTTTGTAAGAAGCACTATGTCCGAAATTCTGATGGAACTTGTGTCGGTAAGTAAAATTTAATGTAATTTGGATATACAAAATACTAGTACCAAGTCAAATAGGACATTTGGTACTAGAAGTATAATATCTACTATTGATACAACATGCTGTGCTTCGGATTTCATAGTTTAGTATATCATTATAAAATTTAGTTTGTTTCACAGCCTCTGGCTAGCACAGTGGTAACAGTTGTGGCCCAGCGTTCGATCCTTGCTCGGGACACTGTTAAAAATACCACTGATGCCAGAGGTTACCACCCCTGTGAGCAGAGGGTGGGGGGTTTGAGTCGGCTGTCTGAGGTCTTCCTGCTTAGTCAGCCATAGCCGAAGCTGACTCAGGTCTCACGTGGGTGGAGAGGTCGCTGGGCCATACATTACAGGATCATCCTTGTGATGTGTGCTATAATTGTGTTTCATACACACAGTGTGTGCTACACTCTGTCCCAGTGACTGCCACTCGCTGGCACCTTTAATAACCTTTAACACATTAAAGTTTTCCATTCATTCATGATCTCTCTCCCATCCAAGATATTCATCCCCCACCATGCAATCAATACAATTTAACTGATAGTTCCCCTCTAATTATAATGAAAAGGCAATTCATGACCAGAAATATCATAATGAAAATTAGAGAAAATATATATATTATAAACATCATCTGCATTATTGTGAATTTACATTGATATTGAGTACAGTATGTTATATGCAGATGTTACAACAATTTTACTGTACAGTACAGTTCCTTTGTTATTCAGAAACATTTATTTGACTTTTTATGTAATCCAAAGTACAACAATGTCTCGTTCTCTTCTCATCATTAACTTACAACTTTCAACTCGCTGTCATACACATCCACAGTTTACTAAATAGTTGAGAACCCTCAATATTATTTTGCCATATTATATTTAACAGACTGATTACACCAACCTAATATCACACATCAATAAATACAAGAGTTTACTTCCAACATGGAGTCAAAATCTAATTTAAATATTTCATAACTCGATAACATTTTTACATTATTATATCTTATGTTCCTCTATCTTTCACCACTTATAAAACGTAAAGAGGACAGTTGTCATACTGCCGTTGACTTCAGCACACTCAAACATTCTATAATTACCCACCAGATTTGATAACGGGTAATAATTAGTGAGTTTTCTCATACAGATTGTTCTTTTAGTAATGGTGTGTGTTTATAATTTGTGTGTAATTTAGTTTTTATGCGTGTCCCTTTCGGGAGTTTGTGATTTTGTTAGTTGAGGATAATAATTTTGTGTTGGGCGGTATATGACCCTAGCTGTTGCGCCGCCAGATGCCTAGTTGCATCAATAAATAAATTCAATTCAATTCATACAGATTGTGAGGTGAACTCTGATTGTCCAACCAACAAAGAGTGTAAGGCAAACGTGTGTACCTGCAAAACTGATGGCTGTGATGATAATGAAGGTAAGAATAAGTTGCATCATTATTTCACTCTTTCTCTTATACTATGTTATGAATTATAGATATGGTTATATCAGGTGATATAATACCAATAGTGTGGAGCGATAAAGTTGTGACAGATAGACTAATTTGTAACTGTTTCCAATTTGCATTTGCATTCTCCACCATTTCGCCTTATCATTTTTATAATGATATTAATGTGAAACTTTCAGATGTAGCATTGTACAAAGTAATTATTTGTTGAATCTACTGCAATAATAATATTCACATGAAAAGAATTATGTATTACATTGATAATTTCAAGCAACTGGTCCTTCAAGACAAAAACTATAATGTAGTATAGAGTAAAATATCTCATGCTATTGGGTATCCAGGTCAGTGGAATATAGTACCTTCTAAATTAATCATAAAGAATCTATTGAGAATAATATATATTTTGTTATTATAACATTCAAAATATTAAGTACATAAAAATAATTTAGTGTATGGTCCTACTTCCATAGAGTGCAGAAACGATGCAGATTGTATAAAGGATAAAGAAATCTGTGATGAATTTAAGAAGTCTTGTGTTTGTAAGAAGCACTATGTCCGAAATTCTGATGGAACTTGTGTCGGTAAGTAAAATTTAATGTAATTTGGATATACAAAATACTAGTACCAAGTCAAATAGGACATTTGGTACTAGAAGTATAATATCTACTATTGATACAACATGCTGTACTTCGGATTTCATAGTTTAGTATATCATTATAAAATTTAGTTTGTTTCACAGCCTCTGGCTAGCACAGTGGTAACAGTTGTCGCTGCAATTCTGTGGCCCAGCGTTCGATCCTTGCTCGGGACACTGTTAAAAATACCACTGATGCCAGAGGTTACCACCCCTGTGAGCAGAGGGTGGGGGGTTTGAGTCGGCTGTCTGAGGTCTTCCTGCTTAGTCAGCCATAGCCGAAGCTGACTCAGGTCTCATGTGGGTGGAGAGGTCGCTGGGCCATACATTACAGGATCATCCTTGTGATGTGTGCTATAATTGTGTTTCATACACACAGTGTGTGCTACACTCTGTCCCAGTGACTGCCACTCGCTGGCACCTTTAATAACCTTTAACACATTAAAGTTTTCCATTCATTCATGATCTCTCTCCCATCCAAGATATTCATCCCCCACCATGCAATCAATACAATTTAACTGATAGTTCCCCTCTAATTATAATGAAAAGGCAATTCATGACCAGAAATATCATAATGAAAATTAGAGAAAATATGTATATTATAAACATCATCTGCATTATTGTGAATTTACATTGATATTGAGTACAGTATGTTATATGCAGATGTTACAACAATTTTACTGTACAGTACAGTTCCTTTGTTATTCAGAAACATTTATTTGACTTTTTATGTAATCCAAAGTACAACAATGTCTCGTTCTCTTCTCATCATTAACTTACAACTTTCAACTCGCTGTCATACACATCCACAGTTTACTAAATAGTTGAGAACCCTCAATATTATTTTGCCATATTATATTTAACAGACTGATTACACCAACCTAATATCACACATCAATAAATATAAGAGTTTACTTCCAACATGGAGTCAAAATCTAATTTAAATATTTCATAACTCGATAACATTTTTACATTATTATATCTTATGTTCCTCTATCTTTCACCACTTATAAAACGTAAAGAGGACAGTTGTCATACTGCCGTTGACTTCAGCACACTCAAACATTCTATAATTACCCACCAGATTTGATAACGGGTAATAATTAGTGAGTTTTCTCATACAGATTGTTCTTTTAGTAATGGTGTGTGTTTATAATTTGTGTGTAATTTAGTTTTTATGCGTGTCCCTTTCGGGAGTTTGTGATTTTGTTAGTTGAGGATAATAATTTTGTGTTGGGCGGTATATGACCCTAGCTGTTGCGCCGCCAGATGCCTAGTTGCATCAATAAATAAATTCAATTCAATTCATACAGATTGTGAGGTGAACTCTGATTGTCCAACCAACAAAGAGTGTAAGGCAAACGTGTGTACCTGCAAAACTGATGGCTGTGATGATAATGAAGGTAAGAATAAGTTGCATCATTATTTCACTCTTTCTCTTATACTATGTTATGAATTATAGATATGGTTATATCAGGTGATATAATACCAATAGTGTGGAGCGATAATGTTGTGACAGATAGACTAATTTGTAACTGTTTCCAATTTGCATTTGCATTCTCCACCATTTCACCTTATCATTTTTATAATGATATTAATGTGAAACTTTCAGATGTAGCATTGTACAAAGTAATTATTTGTTGAATCTACTGCAATAATAATATTCACATGAAAAGAATTATGTATTACATTGATAATTTCAAGCAACTGGTCCTTCAAGACAAAAACTATAATGTAGTATAGAGTAAAATATCTCATGCTATTGGGTATCCAGGTCAGTGGAATATAGTACCTTCTAAATTAATCATAAAGAATCTATTGAGAATAATATATATTTTGTTATTATAACATTCAAAATATTAAGTACATAAAAATAATTTAGTGTATGGTCCTACTTCCATAGAGTGCAGAAACGATGCAGATTGTATAAAGGATAAAGAAATCTGTGATGAATTTAAGAAGTCTTGTGTTTGTAAGAAGCACTATGTCCGAAATTCTGATGGAACTTGTGTCGGTAAGTAAAATTTAATGTAATTTGGATATACAAAATACTAGTACCAAGTCAAATAGGACATTTGGTACTAGAAGTATAATATCTACTATTGATACAACATGCTGTACTTCGGATTTCATAGTTTAGTATATCATTATAAAATTTAGTTTGTTTCACAGCCTCTGGCTAGCACAGTGGTAACAGTTGTGGCCCAGCGTTCGATCCTTGCTCGGGACACTGTTAAAAATACCACTGATGCCAGAGGTTACCACCCCTGTGAGCAGAGGGTGGGGGGTTTGAGTCGGCTGTCTGAGGTCTTCCTGCTTAGTCAGCCATAGCCGAAGCTGACTCAGGTCTCACGTGGGTGGAGAGGTCGCTGGGCCATACATTACAGGATCATCCTTGTGATGTGTGCTATAATTGTGTTTCATACACACAGTGTGTGCTACACTCTGTCCCAGTGACTGCCACTCGCTGGCACCTTTAATAACCTTTAACACATTAAAGTTTTCCATTCATTCATGATCTCTCTCCCATCCAAGATATTCATCCCCCACCATGCAATCAATACAATTTAACTGATAGTTCCCCTCTAATTATAATGAAAAGGCAATTCATGACCAGAAATATCATAATGGAAATTAGAGAAAATATATATATTATAAACATCATCTGCATTATTGTGAATTTACATTGATATTGAGTACAGTATGTTATATGCAGATGTTACAACAATTTTACTGTACAGTACAGTTCCTTTGTTATTCAGAAACATTTATTTGACTTTTTATGTAATCCAAAGTACAACAATGTCTCGTTCTCTTCTCATCATTAACTTACAACTTTCAACTCGCTGTCATACACATCCACAGTTTACTAAATAGTTGAGAACCCTCAATATTATTTTGCCATATTATATTTAACAGACTGATTACACCAACCTAATATCACACATCAATAAATACAAGAGTTTACTTCCAACATGGAGTCAAAATCTAATTTAAATATTTCATAACTCGATAACATTTTTACATTATTATATCTTATGTTCCTCTATCTTTCACCACTTATAAAACGTAAAGAGGACAGTTGTCATACTGCCGTTGACTTCAGCACACTCAAACATTCTATAATTACCCACCAGATTTGATAACGGGTAATAATTAGTGAGTTTTCTCATACAGATTGTTCTTTTAGTAATGGTGTGTGTTTATAATTTGTGTGTAATTTAGTTTTTATGCGTGTCCCTTTCGGGAGTTTGTGATTTTGTTAGTTGAGGATAATAATTTTGTGTTGGGCGGTATATGACCCTAGCTGTTGCGCCGCCAGATGCCTAGTTGCATCAATAAATAAATTCAATTCAATTCATACAGATTGTGAGGTGAACTCTGATTGTCCAACCAACAAAGAGTGTAAGGCAAACGTGTGTACCTGCAAAACTGATGGCTGTGATGATAATGAAGGTAAGAATAAGTTGCATCATTATTTCACTCTTTCTCTTATACTATGTTATGAATTATAGATATGGTTATATCAGGTGATATAATACCAATAGTGTGGAGCGATAAAGTTGTGACAGATAGACTAATTTGTAACTGTTTCCAATTTGCATTTGCATTCTCCACCATTTCGCCTTATCATTTTTATAATGATATTAATGTGGAACTTTCAGATGTAGCATTGTACAAAGTAATTATTTGTTGAATCTACTGCAATAATAATATTCACATGAAAAGAATTATGTATTACATTGATAATTTCAAGCAACTGGTCCTTCAAGACAAAAACTATAATGTAGTATAGAGTAAAATATCTCATGCTATTGGGTATCCAGGTCAGTGGAATATAGTACCTTCTAAATTAATCATAAAGAATCTATTGAGAATAATATATATTTTGTTATTATAACATTCAAAATATTAAGTACATAAAAATAATTTAGTGTATGGTCCTACTTCCATAGAGTGCAGAAACGATGCAGATTGTATAAAGGATAAAGAAATCTGTGATGAATTTAAGAAGTCTTGTGTTTGTAAGAAGCACTATGTCCGAAATTCTGATGGAACTTGTGTCGGTAAGTAAAATTTAATGTAATTTGGATATACAAAATACTAGTACCAAGTCAAATAGGACATTTGGTACTAGAAGTATAATATCTACTATTGATACAACATGCTGTACTTCGGATTTCATAGTTTAGTATATCATTATAAAATTTAGTTTGTTTCACAGCCTCTGGCTAGCACAGTGGTAACAGTTGTCGCTGCAATTCTGTGGCCCAGCGTTCGATCCTTGCTCGGGACACTGTTAAAAATACCACTGATGCCAGAGGTTACCACCCCTGTGAGCAGAGGGTGGGGGGTTTGAGTCGGCTGTCTGAGGTCTTCCTGCTTAGTCAGCCATAGCCGAAGCTGACTCAGGTCTCATGTGGGTGGAGAGGTCGCTGGGCCATACATTACAGGATCATCCTTGTGATGTGTGCTATAATTGTGTTTCATACACACAGTGTGTGCTACACTCTGTCCCAGTGACTGCCACTCGCTGGCACCTTTAATAACCTTTAACACATTAAAGTTTTCCATTCATTCATGATCTCTCTCCCATCCAAGATATTCATCCCCCACCATGCAATCAATACAATTTAACTGATAGTTCCCCTCTAATTATAATGAAAAGGCAATTCATGACCAGAAATATCATAATGAAAATTAGAGAAAATATGTATATTATAAACATCATCTGCATTATTGTGAATTTACATTGATATTGAGTACAGTATGTTATATGCAGATGTTACAACAATTTTACTGTACAGTACAGTTCCTTTGTTATTCAGAAACATTTATTTGACTTTTTATGTAATCCAAAGTACAACAATGTCTCGTTCTCTTCTCATCATTAACTTACAACTTTCAACTCGCTGTCATACACATCCACAGTTTACTAAATAGTTGAGAACCCTCAATATTATTTTGCCATATTATATTTAACAGACTGATTACACCAACATAATATCACACATCAATAAATATAAGAGTTTACTTCCAACATGGAGTCAAAATCTAATTTAAATATTTCATAACTCGATAACATTTTTACATTATTATATCTTATGTTCCTCTATCTTTCACCACTTATAAAACGTAAAGAGGACAGTTGTCATACTGCCGTTGACTTCAGCACACTCAAACATTCTATAATTACCCACCAGATTTGATAACGGGTAATAATTAGTGAGTTTTCTCATACAGATTGTTCTTTTAGTAATGGTGTGTGTTTATAATTTGTGTGTAATTTAGTTTTTATGCGTGTCCCTTTCGGGAGTTTGTGATTTTGTTAGTTGAGGATAATAATTTTGTGTTGGGCGGTATATGACCCGAGCTGTTGCGCCGCCAGATGCCTAGTTGCATCAATAAATAAATTCAATTCAATTCATACAGATTGTGAGGTGAACTCTGATTGTCCAACCAACAAAGAGTGTAAGGCAAACGTGTGTACCTGCAAAACTGATGGCTGTGATGATAATGAAGGTAAGAATAAGTTGCATCATTATTTCACTCTTTCTCTTATACTATGTTATGAATTATAGATATGGTTATATCAGGTGATATAATACCAATAGTGTGGAGCGATAATGTTGTGACAGATAGACTAATTTGTAACTGTTTCCAATTTGCATTTGCATTCTCCACCATTTCACCTTATCATTTTTATAATGATATTAATGTGAAACTTTCAGATGTAGCATTGTACAAAGTAATTATTTGTTGAATCTACTGCAATAATAATATTCACATGAAAAGAATTATGTATTACATTGATAATTTCAAGCAACTGGTCCTTCAAGACAAAAACTATAATGTAGTATAGAGTAAAATATCTCATGCTATTGGGTATCCAGGTCAGTGGAATATAGTACCTTCTAAATTAATCATAAAGAATCTATTGAGAATAATATATATTTTGTTATTATAACATTCAAAATATTAAGTACATAAAAATAATTTAGTGTATGGTCCTACTTCCATAGAGTGCAGAAACGATGCAGATTGTATAAAGGATAAAGAAATCTGTGATGAATTTAAGAAGTCTTGTGTTTGTAAGAAGCACTATGTCCGAAATTCTGATGGAACTTGTGTCGGTAAGTAAAATTTAATGTAATTTGGATATACAAAATACTAGTACCAAGTCAAATAGGACATTTGGTACTAGAAATATAATAAATTATTATCTACTATTGATACAACATGCTGTACTTCGGATTTCATAGTTTAGTATATAATTATAAAATTTAGTTTGTTTCACAGCCTCTGGCTAGCACAGTGGTAACAGTTGTGGCTGCAATTCTGTGGCCCAGCGTTCGATCCTTGCTCGGGACACTGTTAAAAATACCACTGATGCCAGAGGTTACCACCCCTGTGAGCAGAGGGTGGGGGGTTTGAGTCGGCTGTCTGAGGTCTTCCTGCTTAGTCAGCCATAGCCGAAGCTGACTCAGGTCTCACGTGGGTGGAGAGGTCGCTGGGCCATACATTACAGGATCATCCTTGTGATGTGTGCTATAATTGTGTTTCATACACACAGTGTGTGCTACACTCTGTCCCAGTGACTGCCACTCGCTGGCACCTTTAATAACCTTTAACACATTAAAGTTTTCCATTCATTCATGATCTCTCTCCCATCCAAGATATTCATCCCCCACCATGCAATCAATACAATTTAACTGATAGTTCCCCTCTAATTATAATGAAAAGGCAATTCATGACCAGAAATATCATAATGGAAATTAGAGAAAATATATATATTATAAACATCATCTGCATTATTGTGAATTTACATTGATATTGAGTACAGTATGTTATATGCAGATGTTACAACAATTTTACTGTACAGTACAGTTCCTTTGTTATTCAGAAACATTTATTTGACTTTTTATGTAATCCAAAGTACAACAATGTCTCGTTCTCTTCTCATCATTAACTTACAACTTTCAACTCGCTGTCATACACATCCACAGTTTACTAAATAGTTGAGAACCCTCAATATTATTTTGCCATATTATATTTAACAGACTGATTACACCAACCTAATATCACACATCAATAAATACAAGATTTTACTTCCAACATGGAGTCAAAATCTAATTTAAATATTTCATAACTCGATAATATTTTTACATTATTATATCTTATGTTCCTCTATCTTTCACCACTTATAAAACGTAAAGAGGACAGTTGTCATACTGCCGTTGACTTCAGCACACTCAAACATTCTATAATTACCCACCAGATTTGATAACGGGTAATAATTAGTGAGTTTTCTCATACAGATTGTTCTTTTAGTAATGGTGTGTGTTTATAATTTGTGTGTAATTTAGTTTTTATGCGTGTCCCTTTCGGGAGTTTGTGATTTTGTTAGTTGAGGATAATAATTTTGTGTTGGGCGGTATATGACCCTAGCTGTTGCGCCGCCAGATGCCTAGTTGCATCAATAAATAAATTCAATTCAATTCATACAGATTGTGAGGTGAACTCTGATTGTCCAACCAACAAAGAGTGTAAGGTAAACGTGTGTACCTGCAAAACTGATGGCTGTGATGATAATGAAGGTAAGAATAAGTTGCATCATTATTTCACTCTTTCTCTTATACTATGTTATGAATTATAGATATGGTTATATCAGGTGATATAATACCAATAGTGTGGAGCGATAATGTTGTGACAGATAGACTAATTTGTAACTGTTTCCAATTTGCATTTGCATTCTCCACCATTTCACCTTATCATTTTTATAATGATATTAATGTGAAACTTTCAGATGTTGCATTGTACAAAGTAATTATTTGTTGAATCTACTGCAATAATAATATTCACATGAAAAGAATTATGTATTACATTGATAATTTCAAGCAACTGGTCCTTCAAGACAAAAACTATAATGTAGTATAGAGTAAAATATCTCATGCTATTGGGTATCCAGGTCAGTGGAATATAGTACCTTCTAAATTAATCATAAAGAATCTATTGAGAATAATATATATTTTGTTATTATAACATTCAAAATATTAAGTACATAAAAATAATTTAGTGTATGGTCCTACTTCCATAGAGTGCAGAAACGATGCAGATTGTATAAAGGATAAAGAAATCTGTGATGAATTTAAGAAGTATTGTGTTTGTAAGAAGCACTATGTCCGAAATTCTGATGGAACTTGTGTCGGTAAGTAAAATTTAATGTAATTTGGATATACAAAATACTAGTACCAAGTCAAATAGGACATTTGGTACTAGAAGTATAATAAATTATTATCTACTATTGATACAACATGCTGTACTTCGGATTTCATAGTTTAGTATATCATTATAAAATTTAGTTTGTTTCACAGCCTCTGGCTAGCACAGTGGCTGCAATTCTGTGGCCCAGCGTTCGATCCTTGCTCGGGACACTGTTAAAAATACCACTGATGCCAGAGGTTACCACCCCTGTGAGCAGAGGGTGGGGGGTTTGAGTCGGCTGTCTGAGGTCTTCCTGCTTAGTCAGCCATAGCCGAAACTGACTCAGGTCTCACGTGGGTGGAGAGGTCGCTGGGCCATACATTACAGGATCATCCTTGTGATGTGTGCTATAATTGTGTTTCATACACACAGTGTGTGCTACACTCTGTCTCAGTGACTGCCACTCGGTGGCACCTTTAATAACCTTTAACACATTAAAGTTTTCCATTCATTCATGATCTCTCTCCCATCCAAGATATTCATCCCCCACCATGCAATCAATACAATTTAACTGATAGTTCCCCTCTAATTATAATGAAAAGGCAATTCATGACCAGAAATATCATAATGAAAATTAGAGAAAATATATATATTATAAACATCATCTGCATTATTGTGAATTTACATTGATATTGAGTACAGTATGTTATATGCAGATGTTACAACAATTTTACTGTACAGTACAGTTCCTTTGTTATTCAGAAACATTTATTTGACTTTTTATGTAATCCAAAGTACAACAATGTCTCGTTCTCTTCTCATCATTAACTTACAACTTTCAACTCGCTGTCATACACATCCACAGTTTACTAAATAGTTGAGAACCCTCAATATTATTTTGCCATATTATATTTAACAGACTGATTACACCAACCTAATATCACACATCAATAAATACAAGAGTTTACTTCCAACATGGAGTCAAAGTCTAATTTAAATATTTCATAACTCGATAACATTTTTACATTATTATATCTTATGTTCCTCTATCTTTCACCACTTATAAAACGTAAAGAGGACAGTTGTCATACTGCCGTTGACTTCAGCACACTCAAACATTCTATAATTACCCACCAGATTTGATAACGGGTAATAATTAGTGAGTTTTCTCATACAGATTGTTCTTTTAGTAATGGTGTGTGTTTATAATTTGTGTGTAATTTAGTTTTTATGCGTGTCCCTTTCGGGAGTTTGTGATTTTGTTAGTTGAGGATAATAATTTTGTGTTGGGCGGTATATGACCCTAGCTGTTGCGCCGCCAGATGCCTAGTTGCATCAATAAATAAATTCAATTCAATTCATACAGATTGTGAGGTGAACTCTGATTGTCCAACCAACAAAGAGTGTAAGGTAAACGTGTGTACCTGCAAAACTGATGGCTGTGATGATAATGAAGGTAAGAATAAGTTGCATCATTATTTCACTCTTTCTCTTATACTATGTTATGAATTATAGATATGGTTATATCAGGTGATATAATACCAATAGTGTGGAGCGATAATGTTGTGACAGATAGACTAATTTGTAACTGTTTCCAATTTGCATTTGCATTCTCCACCATTTCACCTTATCATTTTTATAATGATATTAATGTGAAACTTTCAGATGTAGCATTGTACAAAGTAATTATTTGTTGAATCTACTGCAAAAATAATATTCACAGGAAAAGAATTATGTATTACATTGATAATTTCAAGCAATTGGTCCTTCAAGACAAAAACTATAATGTAGTATAGAGTAAAATATCTCATGCTATTGGGTATCCAGGTCAGTGGAATATAGTACCTTTTAAATTAATCATAAAGAATCTATTGAGAATAATATATATTTTGTTATTATAACATTCAAAATATTAAGTACATAAAAATAATTTAGTGTATGGTCCTACTTCCATAGAGTGCAGAAACGATGCAGATTGTATAAAGGATAAAGAAATCTGTGATGAATTTAAGAAGTCTTGTGTTTGTAAGAAGCACTATGTCCGAAATTCTGATGGAACTTGTGTCGGTAAGTAAAATTTAATGTAATTTGGATATACAAAATACTAGTACCAAGTCAAATAGGACATTTGGTACTAGAAGTATAATATCTACTATTGATACAACATGCTGTACTTCGGATTTCATAGTTTAGTATATCATTATAAAATTTAGTTTGTTTCACAGCCTCTGGCTAGCACAGTGGTAACAGTTGTGGCCCAGCGTTCGATCCTTGCTCGGGACACTGTTAAAAATACCACTGATGCCAGAGGTTACCACCCCTGTGAGCAGCGGGTGGGGGGTTTGAGTCGGCTGTCTGAGGTCTTCCTGCTTAGTCAGCCATAGCCGAAGCTGACTCAGGTCTCACGTGGGTGGAGAGGTCGCTGGGCCATACATTACAGGATCATCCTTGTGATGTGTGCTATAATTGTGTTTCATACACACAGTGTGTTCTACACTCTGTCCCAGTGACTGCCACTCGCTGGCACCTTTAATAACCTTTAACACATTAAAGTTTTCCATTCATTCATGATCTCTCTCCCATCCAAGATATTCATCCCCCACCATGCAATCAATACAATTTAACTGATAGTTCCCCTCTAGTTATAATGAAAAGGCAATTCATGACCAAAAATATCATAATGAAAATTAGAGAAAATATATATATTATAAACATCATCTGCATTATTGTGAATTTACATTGATATTGAGTACAGTATGTTATATGCAGATGTTACAACAATTTTACTGTACAGTACAGTTCCTTTGTTATTCAGAAACATTTATTTGACTTTTTATGTAATCCAAAGTACAACAATGTCTCGTTCTCTTCTCATCATTAACTTACAACTTTCAACTCGCTGTCATACACATCCACAGTTTACTAAATAGTTGAGAACCCTCAATATTATTTTGCCATATTATATTTAACAGACTGATTACACCAACCTAATATCACACATCAATAAATACAAGAGTTTACTTCCAACATGGAGTCAAAATCTAATTTAAATATTTCATAACTCGATAACATTTTTACATTATTATATCTTATGTTCCTCTATCTTTCACCACTTATAAAACGTAAAGAGGACAGTTGTCATACTGCCGTTGACTTCAGCACACTCAAACATTCTATAATTACCCACCAGATTTGATAACGGGTAATAATTAGTGAGTTTTCTCATACAGATTGTTCTTTTAGTAATGGTGTGTGTTTATAATTTGTGTGTAATTTAGATTTTATGCGTGTCCCTTTCGGGAGTTTGTGATTTTGTTAGTTGAGGATAATAATTTTGTGTTGGGCGGTATATGACCCTAGCTGTTGCGCCGCCAGATGCCTAGTTGCATCAATAAATAAATTCAATTCAATTCATACAGATTGTGAGGTGAACTCTGATTGTCCAACCAACAAAGAGTGTAAGGTAAACGTGTGTACCTGCAAAACTGATGGCTGTGATGATAATGAAGGTAAGAATAAGTTGCATCATTATTTCACTCTTTCTCTTATACTATGTTATGAATTATAGATATGGTTATATCAGGTGATATAATACCAATAGTGTGGAGCGATAATGTTGTGACAGATAGACTAATTTGTAACTGTTTCCAATTTGCATTTGCATTCTCCACCATTTCACCTTATCATTTTTATAATGATATTAATGTGAAACTTTCAGATGTAGCATTGTACAAAGTAATTATTTGTTGAATCTACTGCAAAAATAATATTCACAGGAAAAGAATTATGTATTACATTGATAATTTCAAGCAACTGGTCCTTCAAGACAAAAACTATAATGTAGTATAGAGTAAAATATCTCATGCTATTGGGTATCCAGGTCAGTGGAATATAGTACCTTCTAAATTAATCATAAATAATCTATGGAGAATAATATATATTTTGTTATTATAACATTCATAATATTAAGTACATAAAAATAATTTAGTGTATGGTCCTACTTCCATAGAGTGCAGAAACGATGCAGATTGTATAAAGGATAAAGAAATCTGTGATGAATTTAAGAAGTCTTGTGTTTGTAAGAAGCACTATGTCCGAAATTCTGATGGAACTTGTGTCGGTAAGTAAAATTTAATGTAATTTGGATATACAAAATACTAGTACCAAGTCAAATAGGACATTTGGTACTAGAAGTATAATAAATTATTATCTACTATTGATACAACATGCTGTACTTCGGATTTCATAGTTTAGTATATCATTATAAAATTTAGTTTGTTTCACAGCCTCTGGCTAGCACAGTGGTAACAGTTGTGGCCCAGCGTTCGATCCTTGCTCGGGACACTGTTAAAAATACCACTGATGCCAGAGGTTACCACCCCTGTGAGCAGAGGGTGGGGGGTTTGAGTCGGCTGTCTGAGGTCTTCCTGCTTAGTCAGCCATAGCCGAAGCTGACTCAGGTCTCACGTGGGTGGAGAGGTCGCTGGGCCATACATTACAGGATCATCCTTGTGATGTGTGCTATAATTGTGTTTCATACACACAGTGTGTGCTACACTCTGTCCCAGTGACTGCCACTCGCTGGCACCTTTAATAACCTTTAACACATTAAAGTTTTCCATTCATTCAGTGGCAATATCGTAACCAATGAGGTTAAGAGGTGCGGCCACTGGGCACAAGCTAACATCAGCAATTGGGAAAATTTCAAAACACCTCGGTGACCTACCCTTCCCCAGGAAGGGTAGGTAAGTCTCACCCCGCCTCCACGCGGTAACCTCGGGTGACACCTCCCTAATTTTAGTTTTATTTTATTGTAACTTGGAAGGTGAAGCTAAAGGGGGAGGCGGTGTGGGGACAGTTTAGGTTCCCCACATATAGGTTTTAAATTTTTTGTAATTTTTTTTTGTATTGTATATATTTTAAGTGGTTGTTTGTAGTTTTCTTTTATTTTATGTATTGCTGTGGTGTTTTTAATTTCTGACAATGCTGGTGGCCCGTGTCCCTCCGGGAATGAGCGCTGCGTTGGCCTTGCCAGCCACCAGCGGCCCCCCAGTGGGGGGGAGGACGGCTGCGGCTAGTGGCGGGGAGGGGTCTCCGGTCTGTCCTGTAGGGGACAAGGGAGGGGAAGAATGCTTGAGAGTAGTTGGAATTAATGTGAATGGAATGACAAATGAAGTGAAAAGGAGAGAGATAGTAGAGTGTACAAGGAGGAGTAGGATAGATGTATGTGGAATAACAGAGACACATGTGAAAGGATGGGGTTTGGAAGAGAGTGGGGATGGAGGGAAGAGTGTGTTGTGGGAAGGAATGGAAGGAGGTGTAGCATGGACAGGTATGGATGAAAAGAGTAAAGGGAGGGGAAAAGAAGGATGTGCATTGTTGGTGTCTGGGAGGGTGTGGAAAGGAATAGATGGACATGGAAGTAAGGGTACAAGAATAGTATGGATGACTGGAAAGATTGGGATTGTGAAGTATGCTTGGGTCTGCGCATATGCTCCGGTAAATGCGCAGACCAAAGTAGGAAAGGAGAAAATGAGAGAGTTCTGGAATGATTTGATTGACTGCCTGAGGATATTTGAGAGTGGGAGGAGGATAGTGATGATAGGAGACATGAATGGGAAAGTAGGGAATGAGAAAAGAAGTGTAGTAGGCAAGTGGGGTGTGAATGGAATAAATGAGAATGGTGAGTGCCTGGTGGATCTGTGTGCCGAGGCGGGGTTGTTCCTCGCCAACACCTGCTTCGAGCACAAACTGATCCACAGGTACACTTGGAAGAGGAGAGACGAAAGAGGTGAGCAGATGAGTCTGATTGATTATGTAGCTGTGGATGAAAGACTGAGAAAAGATGTGTTGGATGCAAGAGTGGTAAGAGGCATGTTCCAGTGCTCTGACCACTATGCGGTGTTGGCGAGAATTAGGGTCCGGGCAAAGTGGGAGTATGGTAGGAAGGATAGAGGGGGGAATGAAAGGGAGGTAGCAAATGGAAGATTGAATGATGTTGAGTACGGAGAGGTTTATAAGAGGAGGGTGGGTGAGATGCTGGAGGATGCAAGGCTGAGTATGGGGGAGGGAGTGGGAGTGAATGATATGTATGAGATGTTCAAGAATATAGTGATGAAGACAGCAGCAGGGGTTGTGGGTTATAAGGCACAGAAGAGGGGCAAGAAAGGGAGTGCATGGTGGACGGAAGAAATGAAAGATGCTGTAGATGAGAAAAGGAAAGCATATAGGAGAACATTGCAAAGGAATGTGTCTGAAGGAGTGAGAGAGAGATGGAAGAGAGATTATAATGCATGTAAGAGACAAGTGAAGAGGATGGTGAGTGAGAGTAAAAGGAGAGTGGATGAGGAATTTGGTAGGAAACTAAGTGAAAAGTTTAGAGAGAACAAGAAATTATTTTGGAAGGAGGTAAAAAAAGAGAGAGGAGAAGGAAAGTCTGGTAGAGTGAGAATGAAGAGAGAGGATGGAGTTACGGTGAGTAGAAGTGAGGAAGTGAGAGAAGTGTGGAAGAGGCATTTTGATCGTTTGATGAATGAGGGGACGGGAGGGGAGGCAGTGGTGACATGCTTGGGGATGGAGGCAGGTAGTAGACGACAGGATGCTCAGGGAGAATTAGGAAGGGAAGAGATTAGGAAAGCAATAGGCAAGTTGAAGATGGGAAAGGCACCGGGGGTAGATGGGATAACTGCTGAAATGTTAAAGTATGGGGGGGAGGTAGTGGTGGAGTGGATGTTGCTTATATGTACATTGGCTTGGAGGCAGGGAGAGGTGCCAGAGGATTGGAGGAGGGCTACTATTGTACCGTTGTATAAGGGGAAGGGGAGTAAGGAGGAGTGTGGTAGTTATAGGGGAATAAGCCTTCTTAGTGTACCGGGGAAGGTGTATGGAAAGGTTCTAACTGAGAGACTGATGGAAATGACAGGGAATAAAGTTGGTGAGGAACAGGGAGGGTTCAGAAAGGGTAGAGGATGTTTGGACCAGATATTTGCGCTAAAATCGATAGTGGAGAAATATATAGGGAAGGGTAAGAAGTTGTATGCTGCCTTCATGGACTTGGAGAAGGCATACGATAGGGTTGATAGGAGAGCTATGTCAGAGGTGCTGAGAATATATGGTGTTGGGGGATCTCTACTGAAAGGTATTGAGGCTTTTTATGCAGATGCAAACGCATGTGTGCGGGTAGAGGGTGATCTGAGTGAGAGTTTTAATATTAGTGTAGGGCTGAGACAGGGATGTGTTATGTCACCATGGTTGTTTAATATATATATGGATGGGTGTATGAGAGAGATGAAAGCCAAAGTGAATGGTCTGGGGGTGAAGTTGAGGCTGAATGAAGTAAATTGGTCCTTGGCGGCAAGTTTGTTTGCAGATGACACTGTGCTGATGGCTGAGAGTGAAAGGGAGTTGCAGAGAGTGGTGGACGAATTTCAGTCTGTATGTAAGCGAAGGAAACTGAAGGTGAATGTGGGTAAAAGTAAAGTGATGGTGTTTGAGAGAGCAGAAACTGAAGTGATTGACTTTGCTACACCTTACAGAGTGGAAGTACCAACTGGGACGAAGTGTGAGATAACCCTAAGGGGTGAGAGGATGGAGGAAGTGAAGGAGTTTAAGTACCTGGGGACAGTTATGTGTAAACATGGAAGAATGGAAGGAGAAATAAGGGAGAGAGCAGTGAAGGGTAGACAAGTCATAGGATCACTGGGGAGGATAATGAAGGGTAGAAGTGTGAGTATGGAAGTGAAAAGGGGACTGAGGAACAGTATAATCTTGCCAACACTGACGTATGCGTCGGAGACCTGGACATGGAGTAGGGCTCATCAGTCAAGAATAGGTGCTGTGGAAATGAGTTATCTGAGAGGTGCATGTGGACTGACAATGTGGGATGGAGAAAGTAATGAGAGTGTGTATAAGAGATGTGGTATGAGTGAGAAGGCAATTGGTATTGAGTGTGGAGTGGTTGAGAGAGTGAAACGTAATACTTTGAGGTGGTTTGGACATGTAGAGAGAATGCAAGGTGAGGAGTTTGTAAAGAAGGTGTATGGAAGTGAAGTTGAGGGATGTGGTGTGAGAGGCAGACCACCAGTAAGATGGCAGAACAGAGTGGAAGAGTATGTGAAGGAGAGAGGCGTGAGGGGGAGGGGAGGGCTGGACCAAGTAAGGAGGGAGTGTTGGAACAGGGAAGACTGGAGACTTTTCTGCCGTGGCCACCCCCTTCGGGGGAGTTCCCGGAGGGAACGAGGCGTCAGAGCTATAGATAGATAGATAGATTCATTCATGATCTCTCTCCCATCCAAGATATTCATCCCCCACCATGCAATCAATACAATTTAACTGATAGTTCCCCTCTAATTATAATGAAAAGGCAATTCATGACCAGAAATATCATAATGAAAATTAGAGAAAATATATATATTATAAACATCATCTGCATTATTGTGAATTTACATTGATATTGAGTACAGTATGTTATATGCAGATGTTACAACAATTTTACTGTACAGTACAGTTCCTTTGTTATTCAGAAACATTTATTTGACTTTTTATGTAATCCAAAGTACAACAATGTCTCGTTCTCTTCTCATCATTAACTTACAACTTTCAACTCGCTGTCATACACATCCACAGTTTACTAAATAGTTGAGAACCCTCAATATTATTTTGCCATATTATATTTAACAGACTGATTACACCAACCTAATATCACACATCAATAAATACAAGAGTTTACTTCCAACATGGAGTCAAAATCTAATTTAAATATTTCATAACTCGATAACATTTTTACATTATTATATCTTATGTTCCTCTATCTTTCACCACTTATAAAACATAAAGAGGACAGTTGTCATACTGCCGTTGACTTCAGCACACTCAAACATTCTATAATTACCCACCAGATTTGATAACGGGTAATAATTAGTGAGTTTTCTCATACAGATTGTTCTTTTAGTAATGGTGTGTGTTTATAATTTGTGTGTAATTTAGTTTTTATGCGTGTCCCTTTCGGGAGTTTGTGATTTTGTTAGTTGAGGATAATAATTTTGTGTTGGGCGGTATATGACCCTAGCTGTTGCGCCGCCAGATGCCTAGTTGCATCAATAAATAAATTCAATTCAATTCATACAGATTGTGAGGTGAACTCTGATTGTCCAACCAACAAAGAGTGTAAGGTAAACGTGTGTACCTGCAAAACTGATGGCTGTGATGAAAATGAAGGTAAGAATAAGTTGCATCATTATTTCACTCTTTCTCTTATACTATGTTATGAATTATAGATATGGTTATATCAGGTGATATAATACCAATAGTGTGGAGCGATAATGTTGTGACAGATAGACTAATTTGTAACTGTTTCCAATTTGCATTTGCATTCTCCACCATTTCACCTTATCATTTTTATAATGATATTAATGTGAAACTTTCAGATGTAGCATTGTACAAAGTAATTATTTGTTGAATCTACTGCAATAATAATATTCACATGAAAAGAATTATGCATTACATTGATAATTTCAAGCAACTGGTCCTTCAAGACAAAAACTATAATGTAGTATAGAGTAAAATATCTCATGCTATTGGGTATCCAGGTCAGTGGAATATAGTACCTTCTAAATTAATCATAAAGAATCTATTGAGAATAATATATATTTTGTTATTATAACATTCAAAATATTAAGTACATAAAATTAATTTAGTGTATGGTCCTACTTCCATAGAGTGCAGAAACGATGCAGATTGTATAAAGGATAAAGAAATCTGTGATGAATTTAAGAAGTATTGTGTTTGTAAGAAGCACTATGTCCGAAATTCTGATGGAACTTGTGTCGGTAAGTAAAATTTAATGTAATTTGGATATACAAAATACTAGTACCAAGTCAAATAGGACATTTGGTACTAGAAGTATAATAAATTATTATCTACTATTGATACAACATGCTGTACTTCGGATTTCATAGTTTAGTATATCATTATAAAATTTAGTTTGTTTCACAGCCTCTGGCTAGCACAGTGGTAACAGTTGTGGCTGCAATTCTGTGGCCCAGCGTTCGATCCTTGCTCGGGACACTGTTAAAAATACCACTGATGCCAGAGGTTACCACCCCTGTGAGCAGAGGGTGGGGGGGTTTGAGTCGGCTGTCTGAGGTCTTCCTGCTTAGTCAGCCATAGCCGAAGCTGACTCAGGTCTCACGTGGGTGGAGAGGTCGCTGGGCCATACATTACAGGATCATCCTTGTGATGTGTGCTATAATTGTGTTTCATACACACAGTGTGTGCTACACTCTGTCCCAGTGACTGCCACTCGCTGGCACCTTTAATAACCTTTAACACATTAAAGTTTTCCATTCATTCATGATCTCTCTCCCATCCAAGATATTCATCCCCCATCATGCAATCAATACAATTTAACTGATAGTTCCCCTCTAATTATAATGAAAAGGCAATTCATGACCAGAAATATCATAATGAAAATTAGAGAAAATATATATATTATAAACATCATCTGCATTATTGTGAATTTACATTGATATTGAGTACAGTATGTTATATGCAGATGTTACAACAATTTTACTGTACAGTACAGTTCCTTTGTTATTCAGAAACATTTATTTGACTTTTTATATAATCCAAAGTACAACAATGTCTCGTTCTCTTCTCATCATTAACTTACAACTTTCAACTCGCTGTCATACACATCCACAGTTTACTAAATAGTTGAGAACCCTCAATATTATTTTGCCATATTATATTTAACAGACTGATTACACCAACCTAATATCACACATCAATAAATACAAGAGTTTACTTCCAACATGGAGTCAAAATCTAATTTAAATATTTCATAACTCGATAACATTTTTACATTATTATATCTTATGTTCCTCTATCTTTCACCACTTATAAAACGTAAAGAGGACAGTTGTCATACTGCCGTTGACTTCAGCACACTCAAACATTCTATAATTACCCACCAGATTTGATAACGGGTAATAATTAGTGAGTTTTCTCATACAGAATGTTCTTTTAGTAATGGTGTGTGTTTATAATTTGTGTGTAATTTAGTTTTTATGCGTGTCCCTTTCGGGAGTTTGTGATTTTGTTAGTTGAGGATAATAATTTTGTGTTGGGCGGTATATGACCCTAGCTGTTGCGCCGCCAGATGCCTAGTTGCATCAATAAATAAATTCAATTCAATTCATACAGATTGTGAGGTGAACTCTGATTGTCCAACCAACAAAGAGTGTAAGGCAAACGTGTGTACCTGCAAAACTGATGGCTGTGATGATAATGAAGGTAAGAATAAGTTGCATCATTATTTCACTCTTTCTCTTATACTATGTTATGAATTATAGATATGGTTATATCAGGTGATATAATACCAATAGTGTGGAGCGATAATGTTGTGACAGATAGACTAATTTGTAACTGTTTCCAATTTGCATTTGCATTCTCCACCATTTCACCTTATCATTTTTATAATGATATTAATGTGAAACTTTCAGATGTAGCATTGTACAAAGTAATTATTTGTTGAATCTACTGCAATAATAATATTGACATGAAAAGAATTATGTATTACATTGATAATTTCAAGCAACTGGTCCTTCAAGACAAAAACTATAATGTAGTATAGAGTAAAATATCTCATGCTATTGGGTATCCAGGTCAGTGGAATATAGTACCTTCTAAATTAATCATAAAGAATCTATTGAGAATAATATATATTTTGTTATTATAACATTCAAAATATTAAGTACATAAAAATAATTTAGTGTATGGTCCTACTTCCATAGAGTGCAGAAACGATGCAGATTGTATAAAGGATAAAGAAATCTGTGATGAATTTAAGAAGTCTTGTGTTTGTAAGAAGCACTATGTCCGAAATTCTGATGGAACTTGTGTCGGTAAGTAAAATTTAATGTAATTTGGATATACAAAATACTAGTACCAAATCAAATAGGACATTTGGTACTAGAAGTATAATAAATTATTATCTACTATTGATACAACATGCTGTACTTCGGATTTCATAGTTTAGTATATCATTATAAAATTTAGTTTGTTTCACAGCCTCTGGCTAGCACAGTGGTAACAGTTGTGGCCCAGCGTTCGATCCTTGCTCGGGACACTGTTAAAAATACCACTGATGCCAGAGGTTACCACCCCTGTGAGCAGAGGGTGGGGGGTTTGAGTCGGCTGTCTGAGGTCTTCCTGCTTAGTCAGCCATAGCCGAAGCTGACTCAGGTCTCACGTGGGTGGAGAGGTCGCTGGGCCATACATTACAGGATCATCCTTGTGATGTGTGCTATAATTGTGTTTCATACACACAGTGTGTGCTACACTCTGTCCCAGTGACTGCCACTCGCTGGCACCTTTAATAACCTTTAACACATTAAAGTTTTCCATTCATTCATGATCTCTCTCCCATCCAAGATATTCATCCCCCACCATGCAATCAATACAATTTAACTGATAGTTCCCCTCTAATTATAATGAAAAGGCAATTCATGACCAGAAATATCATAATAAAAATTAGAGAAAATATATATATTATAAACATCATCTGCATTATTGTGAATTTACATTGATATTGAGTACAGTATGTTATATGCAGATGTTACAACAATTTTACTGTACAGTACAGTTCCTTTGTTATTCAGAAACATTTATTTGACTTTTTATGTAATCCAAAGTACAACAATGTCTCGTTCTCTTCTCATCATTAACTTACAACTTTCAACTCGCTGTCATACACATCCACAGTTTACTAAATAGTTGAGAACCCTCAATATTATTTTGCCATATTATATTTAACAGACTGATTACACCAACCTAATATCACACATCAATAAATACAAGAGTTTACTTCCAACATGGAGTCAAAATCTAATTTAAATATTTCATAACTCGATAACATTTTTACATTATTATATCTTATGTTCCTCTATCTTTCACCACTTATAAAACGTAAAGAGGACAGTTGTCATACTGCCGTTGACTTCAGCACACTCAAACATTCTATAATTACCCACCAGATTTGATAACGGGTAATAATTAGTGAGTTTTCTCATACAGATTGTTCTTTTAGTAATGGTGTGTGTTTATAATTTGTGTGTAATTTAGTTTTTATGCGTGTCCCTTTCGGGAGTTTGTGATTTTGTTAGTTGAGGATAATAATTTTGTGTTGGGCGGTATATGACCCTAGCTGTTGCGCCGCCAGATGCCTAGTTGCATCAATAAATAAATTCAATTCAATTCATACAGATTGTGAGGTGAACTCTGATTGTCCAACCAACAAAGAGTGTAAGGTAAACGTGTGTACCTGCAAAACTGATGGCTGTGATGATAATGAAGGTAAGAATAAGTTGCATCATTATTTCACTCTTTCTCTTATACTATGTTATGAATTATAGATATGGTTATATCAGGTGATATAATACCAATAGTGTGGAGCGATAATGTTGTGACAGATAGACTAATTTGTAACTGTTTCCAATTTGCATTTGCATTCTCCACCATTTCACCTTATCATTTTTATAATGATATTAATGTGAAACTTTCAGATGTAGCATTGTACAAAGTAATTATTTGTTGAATCTACTGCAAAAATAATATTCACATGAAAAGAATTATGTATTACATTGATAATTTCAAGCAACTGGTCCTTCAAGACAAAAACTATAATGTAGTATAGAGTAAAATATCTCATGCTATTGGGTATCCAGGTCAGTGGAATATAGTACCTTCTAAATTAATCATAAATAATCTATTGAGAATAATATATATTTTGTTATTATAACATTCAAAATATTAAGTACATAAAAATAATTTAGTGTATGGTCCTACTTCCATAGAGTGCAGAAACGATGCAGATTGTATAAAGGATAAAGAAATCTGTGATGAATTTAAGAAGTCTTGTGTTTGTAAGAAGCACTATGTCCGAAATTCTGATGGAACTTGTGTCGGTAAGTAAAATTTAATGTAATTTGGATATACAAAATACTAGTACCAAGTCAAATAGGACATTTGGTACTAGAAGTATAATAAATTATTATCTACTATTGATACAACATGCTGTACTTCGGATTTCATAGTTTAGTATATCATTATAAAATATAGTTTGTTTCACAGCCTCTGGCTAGCACAGTGGTAACAGTTGTGGCTGCAATTCTGTGGCCCAGCGTTCGATCCTTGCGGAGTCATCACGAGTTGGCTGTCAGGTCGTCGCGTCTCCCACTCACAAATAACTTTTCTTTGTTATTCATCATCTTTATACTGAATCAATATCATTGGTTTAGTAAATAATTATATATTAGCATCTTTTCCAATATCAGTATCCCTTACTCTTGGCTGATGTAAGTGATCTTGAAGTATAATGGAGGAAAATAAATGCTGAGAGACTGGTGATTTGAGACCCATGTTATTTTGTTAATGTTTCCAACTTTCTTTTTTTAACAGTTCTGTTATTACTAATTTTGTCATTAATTCTTGCACAATAATTATTCAATAAGGCATTGGAGGATGAATATATTAACATTTACTGGATTTTTTCTATGTCGTGTCACATATCACAGTCAGTTACGGGCAAGAAGGCATAATTGTCAGCGAGGGTACTCTGTGAAATATCTGTAGCTAAATTTTTTTGACTGATTGATTTAATGAAATCAGGACACTGTACGAGTTTGTTAATGGTTAATTATGTAAACATTACTACATTAACCACTGATTCATGTGGAAATATCAGTCTCCCTCTACTAATACCCTGTAGCCTATATATATTGTTATCTGGTAAGTTCTCCTTTGATCCTTGACAACTGAGTAGGTCTTTGCATGCGGTACACTTCATCTTTTTTACAACACCATAAACACAATAACCAGCCATGGAGGTATGTGATGACTGGCAGGAAATTCATACATTGGTCAATATCGTCTTGATTTATATCAATATTAAATGACTACATTCGCCGAGTCCTGGTTTTGCATACAGTCCCAGTTTGTTTCATCAAAATTCCTTAGTTCTATTTCCTTATTGTGAAATGGTAATATGAGAACAGACATTAACCTATTTTTTTTTTTCGCTCTCAAAAACCAGCCTCAATGAAATATGGTTGTTACACTCAGAAAGTCGACTCTCTCACAAGGTTTAAAATGTGCAAATACACATATTCAGTGGGAACACACGGCCTATACTGAGTACTTGACAGCCAACCTCAGATGACTCATCGTCAAGCCCGCCACCCATCGCTCAGGCCTAACTACGGATGTTATAGTCCAAAGGGCAGTGATACAGCCATAATCTTTCCTCGCAGAACTACATATTTGTAATCAATTGCTTCCTGCTCTAATATTACAACAAATACACGTATTTCGTTTGGATTTTTAGACTCTATGATAAATTTGGAACTGGAATAAGTTGTTCAAACTGCATTACAACCAAAATACAAGTAAATATGAGAAGTAGAAGTTGAAAAGTGTTATGAAAAGTATATACCACTTTTTACATTTGCTTGTGTATTTACTGCAGTAAGGAAATCAATTTGAAAATATAACCACTATTCTTATTCGGAAAATTATCCTGTACACGATAGTCCAATCAGATTTTAGATAAACTCACACATAAGCGAGATTTGTGCGAGTAATTTCATCCGTCTCTCACGCAAAGAAAACATCAATTATTCATAAATAGCTTAATTAAGATGATGATGAAGATTAAAATGAATATGATGAATATTATGATGATGATGAATATGAGGATTAAGATGATGATGATCTAGATATAATATAACCAATGTTTTTCCCTACAGGTTGCAGAGTAAAAGAGGATTGCTTGGAGAACCAAAGTTGTGAAGGATCTACGTGTGTGGACGACAGCGACGAGAGTAATAGTGAAAATGAGGAAGAATAAAGTAGTGACGAGGATGATGGTGGTAGTGAAGGTGGTGGTAGTAATAGTGATGAAGATAGTAAGGATGATAGTAAAGAAAATAGTAAGGAAGATAGTAAAGATAAGAGTAAGGAAGATAGTAAAGATAAGAGTAAGGAAGATAGTAAAGAAAATAGTAAGGAAGATAGTAAAGAAGATAGTAAAGAAAATAGTAAGGAAGATAGTAAAGAAAATAGTAAGGAAGATAGTAAAGATAAGAGTAACGATAGTAAAGATGATAGAGGTATGGAGAATTTTGGTAATATTTAATGTAAGGGTAAGCAGGGTGTTGAATGATGATTGGGATGGTGATTGTGATGGTGGTGATTATAGTGATACAAAAATAGTGATGGTGTTGTTGTTGATGGTCGTGGTGGTGAGGATGTTAAATGCCAAGAAACACTACATTTATTTCACTTTGTTATATTCTACCATAAATTACTAATATGATAATGCCCCGTGTTGTTAATTAAGTGGAAAATTATTCTGGTATAATGATAAGAGTAGATAATAAACAGTTTTGTTTTGGTCATGTGGTCATTTTTATTTATATTACCTCAAATAACAATGAAAATATTACTGTTGTTAATTTCTCTTGGATTGAACCCTGTAGGCCTATAGTAAACAGTGTAAACTATGTAGCCTACTCTGTAAACATTTCTATCCTGTAACTGTATATCTCTCTCCCCTGGCTTCTCCTTTTATCCCTGGAATGCCACTTTAATTATTAACTATCCAGTATCTGCACCAATTACACAGAGTCGGGTGAGATATTTTGTTCTGTAGCTGTAGCTTGGCTGAAGGGACCAATGGTACAGTACAGAAGTATAGGTGCGAGGCACTCAGTGTGTTTCTGACTATCATCATGACTGAGCCTCAAGTTAATATTTCTGCATTGTATGAATTTGTATCCTCTACTGTACTAGTACTGGCTTCCATCCCAGGAGTACAACCAAAATGTACTCTGTAACCTCCTGAAAGGCTAGAATACAGAAACAACGATAATGACACTCATGGAAAATAAGGAGAGTAATGACAGTAACGCCCATATCTTGTATTGTTATTGTATATATTGTACAGCACTGCACTATGAATCCATACCATGACTCATGACACATCACTGCAGAAAAACTACCTTAAATGGTTCACTAACGACAAAATCCATTCCTTCCCTTTTCTTTGTTATTGAATTGTAGTATCGTATTTATAGTATTGATAACGTCTGTTGTAAGTAATTGTGGTGTTGAGGGTAGGGTGACCAACAGGGAGTGGTAGCCTGCTGGCGTGTGAGAGGTGGTTTCATATGTAAACTATACCTATGTTTCTTAGATATAGAGAAAGCTTACAACAGGGTAGATAGGAAGATGGTATGTAGAGTCTTAGAAAGGATAGGCTTGAGTGATAAATAAGTAAATATTGTGAGAAGTGTGTATGAGAACACAAGAGCAATGTCAGGCTTATACACAGAACTAGCTATGAGAATAAGAGGAATGAATGCAGGAGTAAGGGTTGGAGATGACTGTATGTTACTTATCTATATACATAAAGCCGAAATTCTGTCTGTCTGTGTGTGTGTCCGCTATGCACGCCATGATCCTTTGTCCTAGAGTGAATTGTTTTACATGAGTTTGATCGCTATAACCTGGGGAGTGTTTTCGACCTATAAAAAAAATATTTTTCAAAAATGTTTTTCAAAAAATGTTAGGGGGGATTCGATCCTCTGTATTAGTGACACACACAAACTCTATCTCTCTCTCTCTCTCTCTCTCCCACATGCTCTCTCTCTCTCTCTCTCTCTCTCTCTATCTTTAATTTCAGAGAGAGAGAGGGTGTGTGTGTGAGAGAGAGGTAATATTGGGTTTGGTTAAATGTGTGTGTGAGAGAGAGATAGAGTGTGTGTGTGTGAGAGAGAGAGTGAAAAATAGATATAGTGTGTGTGAGAGATAGAGATAGATAGATAGCTAGATTGTGAGAGAGAGAGAGACTGTGCGTGAGAGAGATAGATAAATAGATTGTGAGAGAGAGAGAGAGAGAGAGAGACTGTGTGTGAGAGAAATAGACTATATATGCGGGAATAGGGGACAGGCTTGGGGTGGGTAAAAAGCCTGTCCCCTACTGCCACACACCCCAAGCATGCCCCATATTCCCGCACCCCTCTAGCCCACCCAAGCCTGTCCCCATACTCCCGCACCCCCCACCCCCTACCGTAAACAGCACACACTAGGGTACACACACACACACACACATACTGTAGATAAACACACACACCGTACACACATACACTCACACATACACACACACATACACTCACACATACACAGACATACACACACAAACACCCCTACTGTACACACACACACACACACACACACACACACACATACACTAGGTAAGGTCATTTTTGCCATTTTTCGTTATCACTTTAAAGTTGTCTCAGTTGTTGAAAGGATTCTTTTCTTCTCTTTGGAAGAATCAAAACACGGGGTGGGTTTGGGGGGTGCGGGAATAGAGGACAGGCTTGGGATGGGGCGTTTGGGGGGTGCGGGAATAGGTGGTGCTGGTAGTAGTGGTTGATATAGTGGTGGTGGTGGTAGTAGTGGTGGTGATTGTAGTAGTGGTAGTAGTAGTGGTAGTGGTGGTAGTGGTTGATGTAGTAGTAGTGGTGGTTGATGTAGTAGTAGTGGTGGTTGATGTAGTAGTGGAGGTGGTAGTGGTTGATGTAGTAGTGGTGGTAGTGGAGTTTGCATTTGCTACATATCACTGTTGTATTATTATATCCTTTGTTTATTTAGAACTCTGTGATCGTGTATGAAAATTGGAGGCTTCTGCCTGATTCCTCCTGTCTATGCCAAGAAGCAAATAAGCTCCTTCCATATAGCATCCACCGCCTTCGAAGGGCGGCCGCAGACCCCCAGCCCTCCGCAGGCCGCCAGCCCTCCGCAGGCCGCCAGCCCTCCACAGGAGCTAGCGGCTCCTAGCCGCCCGAAGGGCGGCGGAGCAGCTAGTAATATAATAAATATAATGCTTATAACCATGATACTGGAAAGACCGAGGTCGGTGCTGGAGACTTCGGCTGCAGGCGCTGCTGGTGTTGCCAACTGGACATCAGCAGGAGTGTCGTCCCTACCATCACTGCAATGAGCCTCTTCTGCTGCTTCATTACTGCAAGAAAATAGAAGAGTTAAAGTAACATTACAAGCAACTTGCTACATTTAATGAAATGGCTCTTCTAGCTATAAAACTAAATATATTTGAAGAATTCTCTGCATATTCACTACTTCCCAAATATAAATGAAGCATCTAAGCAAATGTGAAATAAGCCTAAAGAAATACTAAGTTGTGAATTTCTAAGAGTACAACTCTTATGCATAAAGGTTACATAAAAGTTTCTCATACAGTACTATACCGAGTAGGACCTACAGAGATTTATACAAAGACAACTTGTGAAGTTGTGATAAACTTTGTATAATTCAGTGAGATATTGCATAGTACATGGGGTTGGTGTGGGAGGAGGATCTCCTATAAAATACAAAGATATGGTGAGGGTGCAGACTTATATGAAGGAGGATGAAAGTAAGAGAAATTTAAAGTCAGCACAGAAAGAAGTGAAGTTATGATGACAAATGGACACTTTTGAAAAAAAAAAAAAAATGCAAAAATGAAATAAAATAACTTGAATACTATTCAGAAAAGTTAGCCATTTATATATATATATATATATATATATATATATATATATATATATATATATATATATATATATATATATATATATATATATATATATATATATATATATATATATATATATATATATATATATATATATATACGCAGACGTATCGGATAAGTATAATTGTATTTACTTCTACATTTTTCTCACAATGAAATAGGGTCACACTCTCTTATATATTGGGGTAACTATTACTATTATTATTATATATATTTGTGATTGTTATTATTATATTATTACTTGTATGTTGTGATGCATTAACCCCTAAAAGACCGGGGGTAGTGAAATTATTGTGCCCGCCAGGACCCGGGGTTGAGCGAAAAACACGTAAAATAGCCTGTTTTCGCATGCTCTGTACTCTTAACCTACAACGAACGAGTGAATTATTTTAGTACCACGAGAACGAGCAACTCTTCTTCTTTCGATTGGTACCAATGGGAAGTCTGTAAGTTTAATGGTTACAGAATTACGACGAGTTGAATGAGGTACTTTCGCCGTACGATGAGCGCTAATGTTTGGGTGGGTGCGCTGACCGTGGCGAGGTAGTAGAAAATGGGGATAGGAGCACGTCAGCTAAGTCACTCACCAACACATTCGGACATAACAAGATCTATAATTCCTCAATTTTACCATAGAAAAGGCAGTGTGTACTCAGTTTGAGCATCCCATTCTACTATAAACCAGTGTAGCCAACGTCTGGAGTAAAAAAAAATTGGGAAAATTCCTTAACCTTGGGAAATTTTAACAATCCGGCATATACTGGGCTCGGTCCTTTAACGGCAACCCGTCATATGCCGGGCCCGGTCCTTTAGGGGTTAATATTCCATTATTATATATGCCAGTGTTGTGCTAACTTACCATTCTTAAACCCTGCAGACTGGGAGGGGGGGTCCCTGCCTCTACATTTCTACCCTGCCGCTAGCGTCAAAATTCCTCGATTTGCCCTATATTCACAACGCTCACACTCTTAACCTATATAGTGTACTGACTTCAAAATTGTTCCATCCTTACCTTCAACTCATCCTCTTTCCGATGGTACCATCGGGAGGGCTGTACGATGAATAGTTGTGGAGATTGGGCGAGTTTAAGTAGACCATGTCTGCGCGCGAATCTGCAGTATGTCTGTATGTACGTGCGGGATAGACTCGACCACGGCTTAGTGTCCAGTTTCCCGCGTAACTCCCTTGTCAACTCACTCGTATTACTACTATTATGTATCGTATGTCATGATTTCAACACTAAAAATAGTATGAACACTTGTAGGAATATATCATCGTGTAACTGTCACTTAGAAAATGATAAACAAACCGACTTGTACCGTAGGAAACACGTATATTTACTATCAATTGTGCCTGTATGGGTATGTTTTGTGGTGTAATTTTCTTATTACTACCATTATGTATCGTGTGTCATGATCTATACACTAAATAATAATTTGTAACCTTGTAGGAATATCATGGTGTCACTCACGTACATATATTCACTACGGTATTGTCTTACGATCGTTAGAGCACAAATTCGGACAAGGGCAATTACTTAAAAATCGCCCAGCCATCGTGGGGTCCCAGAATCGACTGAGTGGGTAGCGGATCGATATTGTGAGTGTATTTTCTCGCCCAACGACAAGAAAAACTAGCCCTACAGGGCGCGAAATAGCGCTAAATCGCTGTGACGGTATATAGTGTGACCCGGTTTCTACCGTAAGACGGTCTATCATGTCAACCGGTCTTTAGGGGTTAAGTGTATTGTGTTATTGATGTGTGGTTATTGAAGTGATGACACAGTGGTAGTGATTTATTGAGTGATTATTGCAAGTGCATTATTTAATCTGGGAACTCTCTCTCATATTCTGTCATAGTTGGGAATCCTGATTTCATTTATTAATTCTTTTAATGTTAATTGTTTGTCTTTGTGTTTGTTCATATTATTAATATATTATAGAAAGTCAGAGTAGTTTCTCTATCATTTTTATTCCTTATACCTGAACCTGGGTATATGTTTGGACGGTCTCTTAGGGTTGAGCTATCATTCTTTCATATAGGCTGGGTTTGTACTTTTACTTACAACTCTTACATAACTCTGATAGTCAGATAACTGCCACCCAGTGCTACTTTATTCTGTTGATAGCTAACATCGGGGCAAGACTAGCCTAGCGACTAGTATAGTACCGTATCTCTACCCTCCGTCCGTAACATATAAATTGGTGACCTCGCCAGGATCTCCAATTTTTGCTGAACTGAGACTGGTGTTCCGTCATTGCATTACTGTTGTATTCTTCTTGTATTGCATTTTTCCATAATTGTGTACCTTTGCCTAATAGTTAGTGAGCAATGGAGACTCAGGGTGTGGCTAGTGAGAAGGTTGCTCCACTATATATTATCTCTGAGCAGGATGCTACAGAGTTTATTAATTCAAGTCCTAATCCCGAGAGAGTAAGAGCACTGAGGAGAGAGGAATTATTAATTGTTGCACAGAAGTTGAACATTGCCATTGAAAGTTCCAACGCATTTTCACTAGCTAACCTGATTTGCCACCATCTATGCGGCACTGATTTGTATGAATTTGTTGAGAGGAAGGATAATGCTTCTGTTGTAAGTGACTGATCTGCACCTACTGACTTGCTTGAAGCCACTATTGTTCAGAATAATCAATTTGCGAATGACCAAGCTGCGCGTGACCATGAGTTCCGAATGCTACAATATAAGATGCAGGTGGAGGATAGGAGAGCTCAGGTGGAGTCTGAGAGAGCTCAGTTGGATTCTGAGAGAGAGGAAAGGAGAGCTCAGATGGAGCTTGAGGTAAGGAAACTGGAGTTGGAGATGGAGAAATATAAAGTGGACCATGAGCCACAACGATCTGTTATGTCAGGGGCGTCATCAGAACAGCACAGGTTGGTTCCTAAGTTTGATGAGGACCATGTTGCTGAATTTTTCCAGAGGTTTGAGAAGGTTGCAGAGGGTAGTGGGTGGCAGAAGGAACGATGGGCAACGCTGGCACAGTCAGTCTTTTGTGGTAAAGCTTTAAGAGCATTTGATGCTCTCAGTTTTGAGGAATCCTTGGATTATGAGAAGCTAAAGTCTGCTGTACTAAGGACATATGAATTAAGACCAGAAGCTTACAGACAGAAGTACTGTAATAGTAAGAAACGCCCTAATGACATGGATTGAATTTTCAAAATATCAGAGTGACCTATTTCGAGCATGGATAAGAAGTGAGAAAGTAGAAGATAATTATTGTAGGTTGGAGGAGGTGGTTAAGTTGGAGCAACTTCTGAGCCAGATGGAGCCAGATTTGCTGATGTTTATAAGTGATAAGAGAGTAAAGACAGCTGAGGAAGCTGCAGTTTATGCTGATGATTACGTTTTAGTCATGAAGCAATTTAAAGCCAGAGACAAAGGGCACAATAAACCCCTTCCAACCACCAATAATAAAACTCATGATAGCGATGTCTCCCCGAATTCTAAAAGCACTCATGTCACTAGTCTAAGTCTCCTAGGTATCTCACATGCACAAACACCTACACGCACCCCACACAAACCTTGGACACGAACTCTCACATGTACGCATTGCCACAAAACAGGGCATACTGTAGACAGATGTTGGAGAAAGGCAGGAGTTGTTAGGCCAACTAATTTTGTTTCTTGTGACAGAGCTATTGTCACAGTTTCTGAGCCCCGAAAGGATAGTAGGGATAACACTGTTTTACCCACTTCTAAAGATGGAGTTCTTTCAGAAGGAGGGAAGGGTGCAGTGGATGCTGTTCCCATGTCTGTCGTTAAAGGTGCAGTTGTCCAGTCGGTAGCTACGGATACTACGGCTGAGGATTGTTATGCTCCGTATCGGTCTGATGGGTTGGTCAAGCTTGGGGAATCCTAGTATCCTGTTAAGATACTCCGAGACACTGGTTCTACAATTACTCTGTGGGTAAGACCGAAACATGTTGAGGTGGGTTCCAAGAATTTTGTTTTGCTCAGGAGAGTTGGAGGCTCCCTGACGGTTCCTTTGGTGGAGTGTAGGGTGAGTTGTGATTTATTTAAGGGGACGGCACAGGTTGGAGTGGTGGAGTCATTGCCTGAGCCCGATGTGGACCTGATACTCGGGAATGATTTGGTTAGGGGTGAGGAAGTGAGTGCCCCAGTAATAACCAAGGATCCTGTACCTGCCGAAGTTGTGGAGGAAGAGAACCAAATGAAGTTTCCCGTATGTGCCGTGACCCGATCGATGTCAAGGGTGGAGGAGAGCCGGCGTGTGGAAGCAGCCGAGGCACTTTTGACTCCTTCCGACCCATCGGTGGAGGACGTCGACGGCGATGGAGAATCACCGGATGACCTCTCTTTAACTAATCTTTTTTCAGATACCTCTAGTGAGCAGTTGTCTTTAGAGTGTTTCGATGTTGAGAAATTTAAGAATTTGCAAGGTAGTGACCCAGGTATCCAAGAGTTAAGGAGCCTGGCAGTTGAAAATGTGGAGGAAGAGAAGGGATCATGTTTTTATGAGAAGGATGGAGTTTTGTACAGGAGGTGGAGACCTCCTCATACTAGTGTGGATGAGGGATTGAGGGATGTACACCAGTTAGTTGTGCCGAGTGTGTGCAGGCAGGAACTAATTAGGCTAGCTCATGATATTCCATTTGCTGCCCACCTAGGAGTAAGGAAAACACTTGAACGGCTTAGGGCAGAATTTTACTGGCCTGTCATGAGGGCTGATGTGTACCAGCATGTGAGGCGTTGTCATACATGTCAGGTTGTGGGACGGCCTAAACAGAAACCATCTAAGTCGCCCCTAATTCCCATCCCTGCTATTGGACCACCTTTCTCAAAGCTAATCATAGACATAGTGGGTCCATTTCCTACTACTTCCATTGGATTTCAGTACCTTCTTACCATATTAGACCCTTGTACTAGGTACCCTGAGGCAATTCCCCTCAGAACTATGAATGCTAAGGCTGTTGTGAAAGCAATGTTGGGGTTTTGTACAAAGTTTGGGTTACCTAAGGATATACAGTCTGATAGGGGTTCTAACTTTTTGTCTAACTTGTTCCAGCAGATGTTGGAAGTTAGGGGTTAAACATGTCAGAAGCAGTGCTTACCATCCAGAGTCCCAGGATGCCTTGGAGAGATACCACCAGACCCTGAAGAATATGATGCTAAAGTACTGTTTGGAACACACCAAGGATTGAGACAAGGGAGTTCCCTTCCTACTGTTTGCAACGAGGGAAGTATCGCAGGAGAGCCTGGGTTTCTCTCCGAATGAACTCGTCTTCGCACACCATGTCAGAGGTCCTTTGAGCATTATCAAGGAGGCATGGAGTAGTGACGTCGACACCAGCAAGAACCTTCTACAATATGTCCTGGAGTTCAAGACCCGTCTGAGTGACACTAGAGAAGAGGCGAAGAAGAATCTTGAGGAAGCCCAAGGGAAGATGAAACAGTGGTATGATCGGAAGGCCAGATGGAGGGAGTTTCAAGTTGGTGATGAAGTGTTGGTGCTTCTGCCACTTTAAGGTCAACCCCTGGCTGCCAAGTTTCAAGGTCCGTACGTGGTAGAGAAGAGGCTGGGTGAGACTGACTACCTTGTAAAGACGCCCGACCGACGGAGATCTCATCAGTTGTGCCATGTAAATATGTTAAAGCAGTACTACCGCCTTTTGAAGACTCCAGTGACAACACAGCATGTTGTGGCTGTGGAAGAAGAAGCTGATTATGTGGCAGATGTAACCTGTGAATTTCAAGAGTGTAGTTGGGTGGACAACGAGGAAGCAGAAACGACTCTTCGGGACAAGGTGTCACATTTACTTCCAGAGCAAGTGGTGCAGTTGTGGAAGCTGATGTCTAACTACGGCAAGGTGTTCGCCAGTGTTCCCGGAAGGACTGACTGGACTCAACACGACGTGGACGTGGGCGAGGCTACGCCAGTTAAGCTGCCGCCCTACCGAGTCAGCCTATGCCATGTGTATGTACCTGCATTTGGACCATTACTTAAGGTGTACACTGACCATCACCTTCTGAAGTACTTGAACAGTTTGGGGTCCAAGAACCAAAGGCTTAACCGTTGGAGTTTGTTCCTCCAACAGTATCATTTAGACGTATGTCATGTAAGAGGTGTAGATAATGTGATAGCAGATTGTCTATCTAGAAGTTGAATGTTTTGTATTAGAATTTTTGCATGTTGTACATAACCTTTGTAAACTTAAGAACGAATTTTCCAGAGGAATATTCTTTCTTGGGTGGGGGCGTGTTACGTGTGCCTGAATTATTATTAATATGTATGTATTGTTATGCTATTAATTTGACTGTAGCTGTGAGTGTGGTATTGGAGGCCTACTTCTGGCAGTGCTGTGTCCGAAGATAGCTTACCTATTTCACTCCATTTTCCTTGTGTACTTATGTTGTAAGGTCGAGAGTGTCGTGGCCTGTTATGTTTTCCAGATTCGTACACATCCCTTCCCCCTCTTCTGGGTTTTGGTGGGAAAATTGTCCGTTTCCGTTCCTAATGACCATCAATAGTAGTTAATTAAAGAGAGCATGTGTGATGGGTGTTTAAGTCTATGTTAACGGAACAATTCGGAGACGCGCCTATGACTCTGTTGTAACATGTTCACTCTCTTTGTCTAGCCCACTGTATATAAGCAGGGAGTTGAACCTGTGGGTTTAGCTACTGGCGAGACTTGGGACGACAAACAGTGTGTGTTTTGTAAGTGATTGAGTGTGGCAAGATTCGGGACGAGACACGCAGACGTATCGGATAAGTATAATTGTATTTACTTCTACATTTTTCTCATAATGAAATAGGGTCACACTCTCTTATATATTGGGGTAACTATTACTATTATTATTATATATATTTGTGATTGTTATTATTATATTATTACTTATATGTTGTGATGCATTAATGTTCCATTATTATATATGCCAGTGTTGTGTTAACTTACCATTCTTAAGTGTATTGCGTTATTGATGTGTGGTTATTGAAGTGATGACACAGTGGTAGTGATTTATTGAGTGATTATTGAAAGTGCATTATTTAATCTGGGAACTCTGTCTCATATTCTGTCATAGTTGGGAATCCTGATTTCATTTATTAATTCTTTTAATGTTAATTGTTTGTCTTTGTGTTTGTTCATATTATTAATATGTTATAGAAAGTCAAAGTAGTTTCTTTTATCATTTTTATTCCTTATACCTGAACCTGGGTATATGTTTGGACGGTCTCTTAGGGTTGAGCTATCATTCTTTCATATAGGCTGGGTTTGTACTTTTACTTACAATTCATAACTCTGCTAGTCAGATAACTGCCACCCAGTGCTACTTTATTCTGTTGATAGCTAACATCGGGGCAAGACTAACCTAGCGACTAGTATAGTACCGTATCTCTACCCTCCGTCCGTAACATATATATATATATATATATATATATATATATATATATATATATATATATATATATATATATATATATATATATATATTGTAAGAACTATTTGCAAGTATGGGACAGGGAAAGTGATAGGTAAATCAATATATAATTCCTGAAATAGTAAATATTTTTTTATACAGAATCAGAAAGTCTTGATTTGATATAATCTAACCAAACCTACCTTAATTTTTACTAAATGTTTTTATTAAAGTTTACTGCTGAAATGGTGTTAGGTAAGCATGCCCACACAGTGAGTGATAAGCTGATTCACCATATGAGTATATGACCTAAAGTAGCAGTATGAAAATTTCATTAGGGTACTGTATGTGTCTCCCGAGATCAATTTTAACTATCATTCTGTGGAGTTAAGTAATATTTTAATCTAATTTAGAATGTTTTAAACAAGACAATTTGAATATGCTTTGTAGCAAGTAATAACAATTAAAATCATATGCTAAATTTACTTCATGCCTACCCGGGTTGGACTTCTACAGCGTCATGCACAAACTGAAGGATTTCATCTTCCTGTATTATTTTAATATACTAGCTGGCTCCGCCGCCCTTCGGGCGGCTAAGAGCCGCTAGCTCCTGCGGAGGGCTGACGGCCTGCGGCCGCCCTTCCACCGCCCGAAGTTTCATACACGATCACAGAGTTCTAAATAAACAAAGAATATAATAATACAACACTGATATGTAACAAATACAAACTCCACTACCACCACTACTACATCAACCACTACCACCTCCACTACTACATCAACTACTACCACCTCCACTACAACTACTACATCAACCACTACCACCACCACTACATCAACCACTACCACCTCCACTACTACCACCACCACCTATTCCCGCACCCCCGAAACCCCCCACCCCAATCCTTACCTTACCTAGTGTGTGTGTGTGTGTACGGGTAGGGGTATGTGTATGTGTGAGTGTGTGTGTGTACGGTGTGTGTGTGTGTATGTGTGTGTGTACCCTAGTGTGTGTTGTTTACGATAGGGGGGATGGGGGGGTGCGCGAGTAGGGGGAAAGGCTTGGGAGGGTTTAGAGGGGTGCGGGAATATGGGGCATGCTTGGGGTGTGTGGCGGTAGGGGACAGGCTTTTTACCCCTCCCAGCCTGTCCCCTACTCCAGCACCCCCCAAACCCCCCCACCCCAAGCCTGTCCCCTATTCTCGCATATATAGTCTATCTCTCTCACACACAGTCTTTCTCTCTCTCTATCTCCAATGTAACACAGGAATAGGACAGGTTCACCACTACATCAACCACTACCACCTCCACTACTACCACCACCACCTTTTCCCGCACCCCAAGCCTTACCTTACCTAGTGTATGTGTGTGTGTACGGTAGGGATGTGTGTGTTTGTATGTCTGTGTATGTGTATGTGTGTGTATGGGGCATGCTTGGGGTGTGTGACGGTAGGGGACAGGCTTTTTACCCCCCCCCCAGCCTGTCCCCTATTCCAGCACCCCGCAAACCCCCCCACCCCAAGCCTGTCCCTTATTCCCTCATATATAGTCTATCTCTCTCACATACAGTCTCTCTCTCTCTCTCTCTCTCTCACACAATCTATCTATCTACCTATCTCACACACAGTCTCTCTCTCTATCTCGCTCTCACAGTTTATCTATCTATCTATCTCTACCTCTCACACACACTATATCTATTTTTCACTCTTTCTCTCCCACACACAAACACACACACTATCTCTCTCTCACACACAAATATAACCAAACCCAGTATTACCTCTCTCTCTCTCTCACACACACACACCCTCTCTCTCTCTCTCTGAAATTAAAAATAGAGATAGATAGAGAGAGAGCCTGTGAGGGAGAGAGAGAGAGCATGTGTGTGTGAGAGAGAGAGAGAGAGAGAGAGAGAGAGAGAGAGAGAGAGAGAGAGAGAGAGAGAGAGAGAGAGAGAGAGAGAGAGAGAGAGAGAGAGAGAGAGTTTGTGCGTGTCACTAATCCAGGGGTTCGAATCCCCCTCAAAACATTAAAAAAAATGAAAAACATGAACAACATTTTTTTTATAGGTCCAAAACACTCCCCAAGTATTAGCGATCAAACCCATGTAAAAAATTTCACTCTAGGACGAAGGATCAGGGCGTGCATAGAGGACACACACACACACACACACATACAGAATTTTGGCTTTAAGTATATAGATTTTGATAAGCCCATGATTTTTCTTCCCCAAAGTGTCTGCCACCAGCTCATCAAGCTCGTCCAAGGGAGGTGCTGGTAGGCCACCACCTGAAAACCAATGATGACATTTTTTATGATAAGAATAATAACAAACTAATTAATATATGTGAGTTACATCACCCTTAAGTACAATATGTAATCATATATTGTACAGTATCCTGTATAAAATTGAGTAAATTTGTGACCTAATAACAAATACTGTAATACAGTATGAGAAAAATTATTAACAATCTTTGACATTCCATAACTATAAGATGCAGTATATAAAGTATAATTATATAGAATAATTCAAGCACCAAGTTGGCCAAATTAAACCTATATATTGATAATTTGATAATGAGTCATTGTATAAACGTTCCTACCACAGGACTACACTGAATTAAACTGTGTCAATGCATCTTCTTTAGATGTCAACACAGCACATACCGGTAAGAAGTGTTAGAGTAATATGTTACCAACTTAACCTAACCCCATAATTGGCCACTAAAATGAACATGACAATAATATGGAAATCTTGAGTGGATATTTTACTGAGATAACTGTACACAACATACCTGTTCCATTCATTGCCTCGTTGTGTCTGTTGATTTTGACCTTTGAAGCACACTGTAATAACCCGAAAATCACCCTTCACACATTTATCCCACCGCTGTACCACCAGTGTAACGGCTCGAACAAAATATGTGAAAGATTAACGAGTATTAACAAAAAAAAAAAAAAATTGTTGTTGGTATTTTTTTAGCTTTCCTCGCTCTGGCCAGGCGGTAGGAGAATAAAGAATGCTATAGGAATGGGGCAAACAAACGACAAGATAACTATAAAGTTTAACCGGGATTTATTAATTTTTCCCACAAGATATGAATTATTATTATGATCACAGAAAACACTAGAACATAATGACGAATTTCCTCTTAAGGAATATAAATGTATTAAGATATGAATTAAATATAATCACATAAAACACTAGAAAATAATGACGAATTTCCTCTTAAGGAATATAAATGTATAACTGAGATCAATATCTATATACATAAAACAGTCTGTCTGTCTGTTTAGCCGCTATGCACGCGCACATCCTTCTACCTACATTAATAATTTTTACATACGTTTTATCGCTAAATCCTGGAGAGTTTCTTGGTCCTATAAAAAAATATTTTTCAATGATTAATGGGGGGGGCTCGAACCCACACAATAAGGACCCTGGACACACGTTAACGTGTGCTTTACATACGTTAACGTGTGCTTTACTGAAAGTGTTTCTAAGTTATTACTGTATGTATGTCCACAGTAAGGGGTTACAATTAAAATGTTGATCATTCCGCTGCACTATGGGTGGAAGAAATGTAAGAATAAGTGGCTACCCCATACAGCTCCCAAGTACATAACGAGGTTCTTTCGACTTATCATACGGTTATTTGGTGGTGGTGTGGTTAAGGGCCGAGTCTAGCAATGAGATGGGTCGTGATTCAAATCCTGACATACATTACAATTCTTCTTTATTACATTTTTTCTTTATTCCTTCCTTCCTTCGTTTTTTCTTTATTCCTTTATTCGTATATCATAAACAATTCAGTATAAAATAATGTTACTAATTCTGTGCGTGTGTGAAATTTAGAGCGAGAGAATGTGTGTATGTGTGTGTATTGGTGTGTAGAGATAGAGATAGCGATAGAGATAGAGATAGAGATAGATAGAGATAGAGAAATTGATATATATATATATATATATATATATATATATATATATATATATATATATATATATATATATATATAGAGAGAGAGAGAGAGAGAGAGAGAGAGAGAGAGAGAGAGAGAGAGAGAGAGAGAGAGATAGAGATAGATAGATAGATAGATAGATATAGATGGATAGATATAAATATATAGATATACATATAGATATAGATAGATAGATTGATAGATAGATATAGATAGATAGATAGATCCCCGGACAACGTCGGGTATCGCTGCTAGTTGATTATAACTACCCTTACAACTAGAGTGGAACTTGCTTTGATAATAACCTTAGATTACTTATTTCTATACTTAATATTACTTTATAACTACACTTAAATTACAAGAACACTTGAACATGAGATAATAATTGAGTTACAAATGAGAGAAATTATATAGATTTACGAATGAGAGAAATTACATAGATTTTAATACACGGAATATAACTTAAGAGCAGAACTTGATCAACCCAACTAAACTCTATTAACGCACATAAAAATATAACACATGGCAGGCAATGAACCCTGGACCATGTTACGAAAATAACGCTAATACACTAATAACGAACGTCCCAGAGATATATCATTGACTGACTCGTGTGTGACTCGTGGTGATGGACGGAATCTGTGACGATGAGAACAGAAGAAAGAATCTAATCAATCTCACTTTATCACGATCATCTTACAATGAATTACTATTTAACACACAACAAACATTTATTTAACATTTACTCTACAGTTATTGACTAGTAATAGCCTTAATAAACACTTGATTACTATAAATATTACGGACTTATTATTGAACGAACCTGTGAGGATGAGAACAGAAGAAAGAATGGCTTCCTTCAAGCTTAAAGAAATATTGGAACATTAATTAATTCGTCAATAATTCTCTGAACTTGTTAATTACTTTTGCAGTGAGTTTTAAAAATAAGATAGGAGATTGGTGAGTCAGGTAAGTGATATTGGAGGTTAGTTAACTATACATTATTGCTAATCTGGGAATTACAATACATTATTTTAAAGACTATACTATACGTGAATTACTTCGATACAGGCTGACGAAATAAAGATGACGCAATACGTTAAACAACCTCGATTTTTATCACGTCCCTGATCAACCTTTCTCTCAAAATAAATACACATAATTAATTTCCTACCTATTATAATAACTAACACGTTTATAACATTCAATATATATACACCTAGGGCCGGATTCTCAAAGAAATTTACGACGTCGTATCTCATTTGGGACGTCGTAACTTCCCCAGGCGAGTTAGGTCCACATACTCAAAACATTAAGACCTTATACTCAAAAAAAATTCGGCACTGTGGGCAGCCATCTTGTGAGGTCTTAAGGCTGCTTTCACACGAGCGTTTTTGTACGCGCGTTCGATGCGCGTTCGGGAACGCGTCAGATTTTAGTACCCGCGTTCGACACGCGTTTGCCACGCGTCCGCGTTTCAATGTTGACAGGCCCCTACCGCCACCCTGCTTTCCCGCCAAATTTCAGTCGACCCACCTTCTCCTCCGGATGAAGGACGCACGAAAAAAAGCAGTGTTTGCATATGCAGCAATGCAAGCTGTGAAAAAGAAACATCATCGTCAGTTTTGGACTCACCCCATAAACAGTACCAGATTCTTGCAAGGCGAATTTTTCGTCTTGTATGAAAACCTAAAAGCTGATGATAGCAAATTCTTCAATTATTTCAGGATGTCATACCCAACCTTTCAGGAACTTTTGGCCAGAGTCACAGATGTTATTAAACTACAAGACACAAACATGAGGCCATCCATTCCACCTGAAGAAGCAGTTGTTTTAACCATCAGGTAAGAAAATATATAAACTACTATTTAAATATTCATTTTTATTTTAAACACAGTAGGTTATATGGTATTTTCATAAAAGTATAAATAATATTCTATGGTGAGAAATTTTTGCTTTTCTTTTATTTTAATTAATTATCATATTCATTAAGAGAAATTATTGAATTATCAGTATTTGAAGTACATGATAGTGGAGAGGGTGCTGACATATCAGGCGAGGGTGCTGGTGGTTGGAATTCACGAGTGTTCATTGTATGTGGATGAGGCATGTTTATTGCTGCTGCTTGAGGTCCAAAGAAATGTGGTGGTGTCATTGCAGTCGGGGGATATTGTGGATAATGAGGGTATTGACTTTGTGCATGTGGGAACACAAGTGGAGAGGGATGACAGTCTTGAATCCTTGTGTGCTCATAGTGTCCCGATTTGATGTTCTTCAGTGTAGCCAGTACTTGCATTCTAAATTCCAGTTTTTGTTCAACATTCAGGGTTCGTAATGCCGGTAACATGGACATGAAGAAATCTTTATCCTCATCTTGTTTTTCTTCACAATTATCCATAAACTTTATCAGCTTCTCCTCGAGTATATTCCTCTTCCTTTTCTTGGGTTCAACATTTGCTTTTGGCTGTGATGTTGAGGAGTTTTGACATCCATCGTCTGTTCCATCCACTGTTTCATGGTTGGAAGCCAAAGTGTCAGTGGTTACCCTATTTTCCCCTACTTTCCTGAGAAAGGACAGTTGCTCCGCAAAAATGTAACGGTGGGTTTTCACAGCTCCAGATCCTGATTTACTTTCATCTTTAAGTTTCCTAGAATTCCTTATATATGCGTCACGAATACTCTTCCAACGAATTTGCAATTCCTTTCCTGAAATACGAAATACCACAGATTAACCACTGGAGAGAGTGTGTGGGGGGGGGGGAGGTCAGGTCAGGGTAGGAAAGGAGGAAGGAAGGAAGGAAAGAGAGAGTAGCCTACTAAATTTTATTTCAAATTTTACACGTTTTTCTCAACTTGTATTGTACTTATCGATTAATAATCATTAGATAAGACATTGTTATACAAGAGCATGGTATTTGAAAATAGGGTAGGCTTCATAAAGTCTAAAAAAAAAAAAAAAAATGAAGAAAGAGGTATATATATAATGTCTCCCCTCTTCGCTCTCCCTCCCTCATCGACGTATACCTCTATTCATTTTTTTAAAAACTTTATGAAGCCTACCCTTTTTTCAAATGTCATGCTCTTGTATAATAATGTCCTATCTAATGATTATTAATCGATAAGTACAATACAGGTTGAGAAGAACATGTAAAATTTGAAATAAAATTTAGTAGGCTACATTTTGTCTGACTTTACCCGGCGGGGCAGATGACTCTGTTTACATACCGTACTGTACTTAGCCTAATGGGACAGGAACAGATTTAAATGTTCTAATTACCGCTAAACTAGACAAGAAAACACATATATCAATAGAGTACTCTGTTCTTTGAATTATTTAAGGATGTATTTCCCAAGTTTGTAGACACCTTGTATATATAGTAAAAAAAAATATTTCTTTCACAGGTATCTCGCCTCTGGTTGCAGCTTGACAGATCTCCATTACAGATACAGAATTGGTATATCTACAGCCAGTAAGGTTGTAAGAAGAGTATGTTGTGCAATATGGGACATGTTGAAGATAGAAAGTTTTCCACAACTCGATGAAGAGGAGTGGCTGAAAATTGCATCTGGGTTTGAGCAACATGCACATTTTCCTCACTGCATTGGTGCAGTGGATGGGAAACATATTCGGATTATAAAACCTGAGCACAGTGGTTCAATGTACTTCAATTACAAAACCTATTTTTCCATTGTGCTATTTGCTGTGGCTGATGCTAATTATTGCTTTAGATTTGTTGACATAGGATCATATGGCAAACATGCAGACTCGACCATCTTTCGGGAATCAAATATGTTTAAGCAGATTCAGGAAAATGTTCTGAAACTCCCAAAGCCTCAACTTTTGTCTGGCTGGAATGAGGTGTTGCCTTATGCCTTTGTGGGTGATGAGGCTTTTGGACTCTATGTTAATTTGCTTCGCCCATACAGCGGCCACAATTTAACAAATGACAAGAATGTTTTCAATTATAGGCTCTCACGTGCAAGGAGATATGTTGAGTGTGCATTTGGAATTCTATCAAATAAATGGAGAATTTTTCACAGGCCCATGAATGTAAATGTTGACTTTGCTATTGATATTGTCAAGGCATGTTGTGTCTTACATAATTTTGTCAGGCAGAGAGAAAAGGTAAATTTTGCTGATATTTTAGAAATAAATGGATTTGAGGATGTAGGTCATACAGAGCAGGTATGGCAGGGAGGCAGGTATGCAAAAGAAACCAGGGATAAATTCTGCACCTACTTCAACAGTGAGGCAGGGAAGCTACCATGGCAGTAAAAAAATGGGTCATAACATGTACAGTCGGCCACATGAATTTGTACACACTTATTTGTACGAGAGATGACTATTCTGAGAGCCGTGTGGGGAATGGTATAACACGTGACTCATCATTGGTAAAACAACAATCCCGATAATTATAATCAGTGTTGCAATAATTTGGTTTAACTTTGTCTACACATTATGAACCCTCCTAACCAACAGCCTGTGTACGAATTTCTTAGGCTGACTGTACAATAAATGTGAAATACTTTCATTACTATTGCATTTATGTTACAAGTATACCATATGGAAATAAAATTACTTACCCATTCGTGTCTTTTCTTCTATGGGTTTCTCTTCATAATCTAGTTCAATTAAGCGGCAAACCTCTAGCCATGCCTCTGCTTTCTTGGTCTTGTTTTTGTAATCTTCGTTCGAAGGATCCCAAACTGCAGGCCTCTTTCCTACTTCAGCAATAAGCTCCTCAGTGTTGTGATATTCTGCCATCACGCTGGTCGTCTGCAAGTTCATTAATGTTAGTTCATTAGTTTTATTAGGCTACGTGATGTATGCATGCATGTATGTGCCTTATAACAATTATGCTGAAATATATATGCATATTTACTATCAATGACTATATAACATACTTGAATGCACTACATACCAGAAATAATTGCTGTTAGTAGCACTGTACACAAATGTAGTAGGACCCACAAGCGTCACACATCTATCTGTGTGGAAGGTTTGAACAGGACTAGCAGAGTCTTCTGGGCTCTCACCCAGCCGAGAGAGATGGTTAACGGCCGTTGGGCCTGCTTGAACGCGTCGTACCTAGACGCTCGTGTGGAAGCTCCCATTGCCACCAGTAGCCAGTGACGACGCGCGCGTTAATAACGACGCGCGCGTCCTTGCTGGCTTGGACGTCTGCGCCGCGTTCGACTCGCGTGCAACACGTCGTGTGAAAGGTTCCATTTAACTCCATTGAATGTTAAAACGTCGCGTTCCCGAACGCGCGTTCGGAAACGCTCGTGTGAAAGCAGCCTAAGACACGCGGATTTACGATCCGCGCGACCCTGTCACAAGTGAGTTAAGACCCGAAACACATAGAAAACGTATATATTTTTGTCAATCCTCCCGTGGTTCTCCCCGAGTCCCCGTTGCTGTGTTGGCAAAACACCATCACCCACGTCAGTGACAACACGTGTTGTTGTTGTAAGAGAGGTTAGAGAGTAGTGAATGTGATGGAACTGTGGTTTGCGTACGAGAATAGGCGTCGCCTACGGAGGGAAAGAGTTTATAGGGATCCATTGGACCCACTACATGTTAGTGAAGAACACTTACTTCGGTATTATAGATTTCCTCGAAACGAAATCTTAAACTTGTGCCAAGAACTTGACCCTTTTGTTCGTCGACGCACGAGGAGATCTCATGCTATACCAACACACACCCAAGTGTTAATAACTCTACGAGTATTAGCTAGTGGAACTTTTCAAAGTGTGATTGGAGATTCTGCTGGAGTGACTCAAGCAAGTGTGAGTAGAGTGGTGAACTCTGTGGTACATTTGTTGGCTGAGAAGGCAAGGGTAGACATAAAAATGCCCTCAGGTAATGTGGAAATTGGCAGAGTCTGCAGAGGATTTCATGCCGTGAATGGTTTCCCCCGAGTGATTGGAGCCATTGATGGTACGCATATACCTATCAAGGCTCCAAATATAAACCCACAAGTGTATGTTAATAGGAAAGGCTATCACTCCATGAACGTGCAGTGTGTTTGCACCAGTGATAAAATAATATTACATTATAATGCGAGATACCCTGGCAGTACCCACGACTCCTTCATCTGGAACAACAGTCGTCTTCGGCATCGATTCGCTGCAGGGGAATTTCAAGACTACCATCTACTAGGTAAGGTTTAGGTCTTATACATATATTTACTTATCTATTTATTTGGTAAATATTGAAAGAATTGCCATTATTGTGTACAGTTTTTCTACCTTCATTACCCACTTATTTAGACCAATCTAAGATGATTTTTTGTTACGGCATTTCTTCCGTAACTGCCCCATTTCCAAAATAGGGCATATTCAAATGGGACTTTTGGAAATTGGCCTAATGTTATCTTACCTAACCTAGACCGCATCAGAGTACCGGGACCTAACCTGGGCAAACTACCGGGAAATAACTGTGGTAAAGTATCGTACAGCAAAATACTGGGATCTAGCCAGATCTGTTAACACTGCTACAAAACGGTAATTTTTTCAATAATTACCATTTATTTTTGTGGTAATTAATAATGGAATGTTTAGGTTAGGTTATATTTAATCAAGTGGTTACTTCAGTCAAGATACTGTACAATGTTTTTCCATCACAGATACAGTGACTTTATTCTTGGTATTCTAAAGTGGGAATCATGTGTGTACTTCAATTAATTGAAAATCATTGCATAATTGTGGCAAGGCCTATAAAACATGACATACGAATAGCACACACTAATGTCCAGTCAGTCTCAGCAATTCATATACACCACTGTGACATTAAGGGTTCGTAGCAACTAGAAAATTCAGTAGGCCTACATTAATAATGTAACACCAAACTTTACTAGTAATGTTATTTGGGTAATACTTAAATCAGTCAGCAGGACAATGCCTATAGTATATGAGTAGCTCTCTGTTACAACCAGACAACCGCCACACCCCCTTAAGCGAGATAATCGCCTTTAAAGTATAGGTAATAATCACGCATAAGGTAAACACGAATAATTTGTTGACCGTTACTTCACTTCACCAACTTGATATCACCACAATATAACATTTATTGTGGTTTTTAAGACTTCATTAGAGGCCAAATTTTCTTAGCTTTTAATTGATATATGCCAAAATGTGTTCAGTTCCCTATTAAGAAAGATATTACAGGTATAATAAATACGACTGTCATGGAGAAGAGGTGAAAAGTTTATGTTCGTACTGATATATTAGAATAATATGGAGAATTGGTAAATAATAATAATTTATGCTATTTAGATTAAGAAACTACATTGTTTAAGCATTCTATAGGTATAATTGTGAGGCAGTTACATAACAAAATAACTTTAAAATCTTCAAAAGAGTGAATACTATCAAACGTCTTTTAGTGCGTGGAATGCGGTAGGTTGGTGCGCGCAAGTTGCCAAACGTACGATTCAACCTACCCTCCTCTCATCCGTTACTAATATGTCTCACTCACTATCCATATCATTCGCCATACATACATACACTGACATACATAAACACACTGCCATACACACACTGCCATACATACATACACTCACTGCCATACATACATAAACACACTGTCATACATACATACACACTGCCATACATACATACACACACTGCCATACATACATACACACACTGCCATACATACATCAACACACTGCCATACATACATACACACACTGCCATACATACATCAACACACTGCCATACATACATACACACACTGCCATACATACATCAACACACTGCCATACATACATACACACACTGACATACATACATACACACATTGACATACATACATACACACATTGACATACATACACACACTGCCATACATACATACACACACTGACATACATACATACACACACTGCCATACATACATCAACACACTGCCATACATACATACACACACTGCCATACATACATCAACACACTGCCATACATACATCAACACACTGCCATACATACATACACACACTGCCATACATACATACACACACTGCCATACATACATCAACACACTGCCATACATACATCAACACACTGCCATACATACATACACACACTGACATACATACATACACACATTGACATACATACATACACACATTGACATACATACACACACTGACATACATACACACACTGACATACATATATACACACACTGCCATACATACATACACACACTGCCATACATACATACACACACTGCCATACATACATACACACACTGCCATACATACATCAACACACTGCCATACATACATACACACACTGCCATACATACATACACACACTGCCATACATACATACACACACTGACATACATACATACACACACTGCCATACATACATACACACACTGCCATACATACATACACACACTGCCATACATACATACACACACTGACATACATACATACACACATTGACATACATACATACACACACTGCCATACATACATACACACACTGCCATACATCAACACACTGCCATACATACATACACACACTGCCATACATACATCAACACACTGACATACATACACACACTGCCATACATCAACACACTGCCATACATACACAGACTCTCACATACACTCTCGTCACACATACACACTCACTCTTCTGTGAGGTGTCAGTGAATCGTGTAAACACAGATGCTCCTCCCATTCCTGTACCTCATCCTACCATCCCTATATTCCTGTCACCTCAACCTATTCCTTATTCTCCTATTCATGTGTCTTGTCTGTCCTCACTCATCCTTATCCTCCATCCGTTTTTACTCATTTTTATCCCATACTCACCTATTCTTGTCTCACGATCCTACTTTATGTACCCACTCATTTCTATTCATCTATCTCTCTTACACACACACAGACAGTTCCCGTGCCTCGTCTTGTTCATGGTAGGTGGCAAGGTCTAATCAAGGTTTAAAGAACGGCGCGCAGGCTGGGGTGTGAATTGGAGGGATTGTGTGTGTGTGTAGATGGAGGGAGTGTGTGTGTGTGACTGTGTGTGCGCACATTTTTTAAACCAAAATTGAACCCATCACTGACCCCAACCTTCGTGTTGACTGGTACAAGGATGGTCAGCCAATTCAGATGGGATCAAGATTCCGCCTCATTCATGACTTTGGTTATTTGACGAAACTTTGGTTCGCGGCTGTACCTGCCTTATTGTATGCGTGTGTATGTATGAACCTGCCTGTGTGTATGTACAGTTGGACACATGAATGGGTGATACAGCCCAAGTGAAAGATGGTCAATTTCTCCCAATATCAAGTTCCTTAGTGCTAAATAGGAGACATCAGGGGCAGAAGTCAGTATCGACGATGGTAATTAAAAATAAGTACTTGATAATAGACACTGGTTACTCAAATGGGACAAGTATCTTTCACCTGGGCTGTACCACCCATTCATGTGTCCAACTGTACAGTATGCGAGTGTGTGCCTGTTGTATTGTGTTATCTACTGTGTGTCCTGTAATACAGAATTATAGGCTAGGATAGAAGAGAAAATATATTGAGAAACACACACACACTAAACCTCCATTGCCATTATCAGAGAGAGAGAGAGAGAGAGAGAGAGAGAGAGAGAGAGAGAGAGAGAGAGAGAGAGAGAGAGAGAGAAAAGGACATACAGTCTGTCAATGATGCCCGTACCTACACTCGTTCAGTTACACACAGTTTTAGCTGGTAAAATCTGAAGTGAAAATCAGGGGTACAGCAGATATTAGATTGACTAATCACAAACACTGTAAGATAACACACCTCGATCACTACTCCAGGTTTTACTGGCTGAAACTGCGAGTAACTGAACGAGGGTGAGGTACAGCTCCGGACTGATCAATGGTCCACACTTCTTCCACCCTTGCCTTGGTGTGGGCCTCAACGGATATGGTATCACTGACAGGTGGAGGGGGGAGGGGAGAAATGTGGGCGGAGTTATATAGGGGGGGTAGCGTTACCAATGTTGAGCCATCCAGAAATTTGAATCCCGAACCACTTGTGATCATGGATGTGAACCACTCACTTGAAGGTGGTAGGAGAGGAGGGGTTGGGTTGGGGAGAGAGGGGTAAAGCTTCACCAGTGATCGAGATGGAGAGAATTATTGGATCAAGTAGCTAAATGTTTTCTTCTGTAATCTAAATCCAACTCTGATGCTGCATTCCATGGGATATTCTTTATTATTTGAAATGAATCCAGATTTTACCTAATATAATTAACACGACACCAGTTTTTTATGACTAATATATCAAGCGATGCACCACCTACCCAGTGTTAAGTTACATTTCAAGTAAATCCTTTATTTTTATCCTGTATCATTTATGACATTTTCTAAGAAAAGTCTATTGTGTAACTGGTTACCAAAGGATAATAGTTATAGTGTAAGATGTTAATTACCTAATAACTACTCCATCTGTTCTTCCTCACCCCGTCCTCCCTTATTCAATTCACTGTTTCCTCTCCCTCCATCCCACCATTCCCTTACTCTCCATTTCACCACCACCACCATCATTCTGTGTGTTGCTGCATAATCTGTTAATGCGCAAACACGACCACAATAGAAATAATAGTGATATCTGGTATGCAAATACAATCCGATATATATGACGAATATATTTATTACCGTTATTTATTTATCTGAGGTCAACATCTAGGCCAGCCATTCAGACGCCCAGTATAGTGAACCAATCACAAGATTTAGAGGATATTGTGTCACAACTATTGTTATTACTAATTAAAACAGGGAAAAATTGAAATCAGACATTTATTGGTTATTGTTTACATCTCCACAAGTCCTCGTCACGAAGCATTCAAACCCATAATCCAACTGGGTCTGTAGGCACCACACTGTAATTATAATAACCACAATTATAATAACTGTTAACTTATTATAACCTGAAGTTTATACTTCGACCTCACGTTTGCATTAAGCATGTGTAATGTTTGTTTTGTTTTCTTATTATTATTATAAGCACCGATATATGTATTGCTTTAGACCTTTAGCCACGATGATATACAGTATATACACTATTTATATACACTTCTATGAAGATATTAAGGCTTGAAATACTGTAGATTACTTATTTCATTTTATTACTCATCAATTTGTTGCTAGTATCGTGTTCAACCACCCTCCTTCTCAATGACAGCCTGCAGTCGCTCGGGCATTGAGGCACCATGCCTCCTCACTGTATAATATATATGGTTTTCCCCGAAAAATCTCCCACTGTGTTTTGGTGTGACGTAACAAATCTGCTGTGGTTCTCTGTCGTTCTGGCTCCCACGTGTTAACGATAGAACCTCATACATTTTCTATAGGGTTCATATCGCAGTCTTAAATAGACAAATCTATCACCTGCAAATAATCATGAGCAGTAAACCATTTTTGAACTTTCCTCGCCATATGGATAGGGCATCGGTCGTGTATAGGACAGATAAGGGTGAGTAGTTGAAAAGATATTAAAAACATTTAGAATATGTGCTTCATTATATTGCATTTGATCAATCTATTAAATAAAGACACTGTCTATTGTTCACCCCCGTAGAGAGATACTGATTATAATTATTATCCTTTGGATATTAAGCAACAAATAACGGAGCTGAGACAATTAATTTTCTGTCTTCAGCTTTACCTGTATTCCTTTCACCCCTCATGCTGGCAGTCCCCCTCTTTATCACCTCTTCTCGCCGTAAAATAAATAAATTTCTACCTATATTTTTCAAGTAACTGGCAACCTCACACAACCTCCTCTCACCTGTCTTCTCTTTCTCACGTCCCCTTCCTTCCTTGCCTTCTGTAGTATTTTTTATCTTTTGTTTCTCATATTTTTAACCTTCTCATTCGTTCTTTGAAAGTTTTAATGACATAGGCCTTTCTCCCTTATCACCCATTGTCCTTCAAATTTATGCAAGCAAAAGGATATGATAATAGTTATGTAGAATATATATATATATGTATATATATATATATATATATATATATATATATATATATATATATATATATATATATATATATATATATATATATATATATATATATATATATATATATATGAAATGAGAGAGAAAGAAGGGGGGGGGGGTATGGAGGGGCTGGTGGAGGAAGAAAGAACAAGAGAGACGCCAATAACCGTGGCTGTAGAGACGTTTTCTTGAAGATTTATGGTTGACTTTGGGTGAAGGAACTAATGGAGTTGGAGTTCACATTAACAAACCTATATAATTAAGTATTGAATTTTATCATTGTCATCATAATATTATTATTTTCTACTCTCATCTGTAGGCTAATTAAGTATTGTTCGATATCAGCAGAACTGTAATGACATCAGATAGGATGGGTGACTATAAAACTTGGACATATGTAATGAAATGGCTATACTCAATGGTAAATGTGTTTCAACAATAATGAATATATTAAACAAAATTATGAGAACCACAATTATCCATATATTATATGTGAAAAGAATAATATTCTGTGGAACGGAATGAGACAATCGAATCTCTGCAGAATATAGGCTTATTTCTGGTGAAGTGAAGGTTCGAGTCATGTGAACCACAGTTCCCTTTACACACACACACCAATCCCACATCTTGTAGCTTTCGCAGGCTTACCAACCTAACACACGGGGGGGAAAATAACTTGTTCTACGTTACATATAGTGAATTATTGGATTACAAGTAAATTTCTGGCCATAACAAGGAAATCATTAACACGTAGACAAAGCAGAATAAAGCTAGTTACTATTTGTGAAACATATGATAATCAGTATTGACAACCTATGAGACGTCAGCCTTCATAACCCTACACATTTCTAATGACGAGTATTTATGTGCACACAATAATATAAAGGATTAATTCAATAGAAGACTACCATCAGCATCTTGCTATTACTTTTAATACTAACTTTATAAAGATATTATTGCACCTTGTATTCCACAATATTTATATAATAAAACTCTTAATAGTGACAACATTAAAGTAAAATACAATATACAGAAATACAAATTCCAGTTCCATTTCTATAAAGCATTACATATTTGTCTTCCATTCTTCTTAGTGTTTAAAATTATGAATTTAGATGCGGCCTATAGGCCTATATATTACGTCTAGTTATCACCCACAAGACTTAATTATTAATGTTGGCAATCTTGCAAACCAATGTATTTTGAGAGCCAGAACTGTTACATATTATTCTCCCGACAGAGAGAATATATATGTTTGTCACCTTTGATTCTCCAGGTTTAATAAAAACAGTGGATTATCGGTAAATTTTTACTTAATAATTTGGTTATGGGTGATAAGAGAGAAAAGCTTATGTCATTAAAACTTTCAAAGAACGAATGAGAAGGTTAAAAATATGAGAAACAAAAGATAAAAAATACTACAGAAGGCAAGGAAGGAAGGGGACGTGAGAGAGAGAGAAGACAGGTGAGAGGAGGTTGTGTGAGGTTGCCAGTTACTTGAAAAATATAGGTAGAAATTTATTTATTTTACGGCGAGAAGAGGTGATAAAGAGGGGTACTGCCAGCATGAGGGGTGAAAAGAATACAGTTAAAGCTGAAGACAGAAAATTAATTGTCTCAGCTCCGTTATTTGTTGCTTAATATCCAAAGGATAATAATTATAATCAGTATCTCTCTACGGGGGTGAACAATAGACAGTGTCTTTATTTAATAGATTGATCAAATGCAATATAATGAAGCACATATTCTAAATGTTTTTAATATATTTTCAACTACTCACCCTTATCTGTCCTATACACGACCGATGCCCTATCCATATGGCGAGGAAAGTTCAAGAATGGTTTACTGCTCATGATTATTTGCAGGTGATAGATTTGTCTATTTAAGACTGCGATATGAACCCTATAGAAAATGTATGAGGTTCTATCGTTAACACGTGGGAGCCAGAACGACAGAGAACCACAGCAGATTTGTTACGTCACACCAGAACACAGTGGGAGATTTTTCGGGGAAAACCATATATATTATACAGTGAGGAGGCATGGTGCCTCAATGCCCGAGCGACTGCAGGCTGTCATTGAGAAGGAGGGTGGTTGAACACGATACTAGCAACAAATTGATGAGTAATAAAATGAAATAAGTAATCTACAGTATTTCAAGCCTTAATATCTTCATAGAAGTGTATATAAATAGTGTATATACTGTATATCATCGTGGCTAAAGGTCTAAAGCAATACATATATCGGTGCTTATAATAATAATAAGAAAACAAAACAAACATTACACATGCTTAATGCAAACGTGAGGTCGAAGTATAAACTTCAGGTTATAATAAGTTAACAGTTATTATAATTGTGGTTATTATAATTACAGTGTGGTGCCTACAGACCCAGTTGGATTATGGGTTTGAATGCTTCGTGACGAGGACTTGTGGAGATGTAAACAATAACCAATAAATGTCTGATTTCAATTTTTCCCTGTTTTAATTAGTAATAACAATAGTTGTGACACAATATCCTCTAAATCTTGTGATTGGTTCACTATACTGGGCGTCTGAATGGCTGGCCTAGATGTTGACCTCAGATAAATAAATAACGGTAATAAATATATTCGTCATATATATCGGATTGTATTTGCATACCAGATATCACTATTATTTCTATTGTGGTCGTGTTTGCGCATTAACAGATTATGCAGCAACACACAGAATGATGGTGGTGGTGGTAAGATGGAGAGTAAAGGAATGGTGGGATGGAGGGAGAGGAAACAGTGAATTGAATAAGGGAGGACGGGGTGAGGAAGAACAGATGGAGTAGTTATTAGGTAATTAACATCTTACACTATAACTATTATCCTTTGGTAACCAGTTACACAATAGACGTTTCTTAGAAAATGTCATAAATGATACAGGATAAAAATAAAGGATTTACTTGAAATGTAACTTAACACTGGGTAGGTGGTGCATCGCTTGATATATTAGTCATAAAAAACTGGTGTCGTGTTAATTATATTAGGTAAAATCTGGATTCATTTCAAATAATAAAGAATATCCCATGGAATGCAGCATCAGAGTTGGATTTAGATTACAGAAGAAAACATTTAGCTACTTGATCCAATAATTCTCTCCATCTCGATCACTGGTGAAGCTTTACCCCTCTCTCCCCAACCCAACCCCTCCTCTCCTACCACCTTCAAGTGAGTGGTTCACATCCATGATCACAAGTGGTTCGGGATTCAAATTTCTGGATGGCTCAACATTGGTAACGCTACCCCCCCTATATAACTCCGCCCACATTTCTCCCCTCCCCCCTCCACCTGTCAGTGATACCATATCCGTGGAGGCCCACACCAAGGCAAGGGTGGAAGAAGTGTGGACCATTGATCAGTCCGGAGCTGTACATGCATCGACAGACTGTACACTCTCCCGTCCCATCCCACTACTCGTTCTCTTTCTCTCTCATCCTTCCTCGGTAATCTTTCTATCTACCACTCTTCTCACACTCCACTTACTTCATTCCCTCATTCCACCCTCGTTCTCTCTACCCGTTCATCATCTCCCACTCTTTCCATCCCACTACTATAATCTTTCCTTTTTCAGTACTTTCTTTTACCTATTTCTCCCCACCATTAATACCCTGCTATCTCCACTCCCTTTCTTACTTTCCTCACTCATTCTCTAATTACCAACCCATCCTCCCCCTATCCCTAACAGTCATTCAACACACATAACTTCAAGGTCAGTCAGGAAGGGTGAGGGAGTAAGACAGGGAGGGAAGAATAGAACGGGAAGCAAGCAGCTATCTTGACCGATAGGCAGGAACACCCTCCCCCCCCCAAACACACACACACAACTCTGAAGTAAACCACAGGACTTTACTGTACTCTATTATAGTATACTGACTGTATACCCACATCTATAGAATTATATTTGAGAAGGTAGAGGCGGAGGGCTGGAGAAAATGAATCATAGTCTAGTAACTCGCTATGAGATGGTGTTAAATTTGCTGGTGGCAGTATCTCTTGATGTGAAAATATATCCTTAATGTACGGGTATTTTGTAGTATCAATATAAGCTAGCAATCGTTTAGGCTTACAATCTTTGCTTCATTCAGGGCGATGGGAGCATCATATTTTTGTGAGAGTTGTACAGTCGTGGACAATAATATCGCGCCCCTCCTGACTGGGGCGTATATCAAAAGCGCGGATTCGAAAAGTGACCGCGTTGGAACCTCACCAATAAACCATTATCAAATGCGCGGCAAGGTTAATCCCATTCGTTCCCTATGTCATTAAGTATCATTCGGTTTGTCATAATGCTTCACACGGTGTTAACTGAGACAGAGAAATTATAATTTGGTCTACATTTCATTGACCAAACAGATGTAGAAGATTGCTTCGTCGAGGAGGTAATGACAGACACACCTCAGGATGAGAGATGTACTCGCTTTACAGACTATCTGGTTGATAATTAAGTAACAGCAGAATCAAAATATCCTCCAGTGCTTTGGGCTGAAGTCCCTTCAAATACAAAGCGTACCAACAAACAATTCAGCTGAATCTTTTCATGCTCATTTCAATGAGCAATTTTATACATCCCCTCCATCTATATTAATGTTGTGTTGATGGATGTACTAGGAAAGCTCCAGCCTGCTACTAATATTAAGATGAGGAGTATCGGTAAACCAGCAACTACACGGAAAGTTGAACGAGACAGGACAGAATATGCCATGGCACAATACAACAAATTTATCTCTGACGAAATAAACCGACACAATTACATGAAGTGTTTAGGTAACTGATTCCCAGCAAGAACAAACATGTAACTTTGAAAGGAGTGAAAAACACGATGAATTAAGAACAAAAAAACAAAATCCTTCAAAATCCCCGTGGTAAGCAGGGAGCAACAGATGATAGCGTCTGGCTAACGGAAGAGGTGAACGATCATTAAAGAACTGCTACACAAGCCGACTTTCAAGTACGTGAAAATACTCCCACTCAGCCGCGCTTTTCATAGAAATATATCAGCGCTTTCAATGATGACCCGCCGCGCTTTCGTAAAAGGGCGCCTGACTGTGACTCAGTCATAAGAGGGGCGCGATATTATTGTCCATAATAGTACATCAGCAAAGTTAAATAGCTTTTGCGAGTAGGCTTTTCCCCTGGCATTAACCTAACAGGATTTAATTGTGCATCACTATAATCCATCTGAATGAAATACCCTTCCTTGTATGCAACATCAAAAACAAATACTCTGGCTTCTATGAAGGATACAGATTCACTCTTTGGTTTTCAATTCACTATGTATTGTTTTAACACGTCTATCTTCAAAAAGTCTTGCTGGCGTATTCTCACAACTAGATACTAATAACGAATAGCATACCGAATAATGTTGCAATACGAGTCAAAGTCGTTAATACCTATCACTCGCGGATAAATTTCCTTTCAATATTCCCAAATGCACTGTCACATGGTAAAAAAGTGTCCAGGCACGAGATACGTATTCTATAAATCTATGGTTTTTAATCGGCCACTGTGCACTTCGTGGAGATAGTTAAGTATAATATTTATGTTTTTGTTTTAGCCTCCACAATTCCCGGGGTCACTAACTGAAGGGTTGCGTGTGATCGCCAGCGGTTTTAATATGGAAGTGGGGGAAGGGAGTGTTGGCCGAGTTTAGATTTATTTTGTAAAATCTTCCCCGCGATAATTACTGATACATCGTACGTCTGCACTTTAAGATGTTATTATTCAGTAATTATATTAACATCATAGATAAGAATTGGTGTGCAACATACAGTAAAACAGCAATTACAAGCATAAAATAGTACAGGGGTTGGCAGAACTAATAACATTTATATTAGTTCATACCTGCACCTTTGGCTTAAAACAAAAAAACACTATGTTTATGAAAGAACAATGCCCTATGTTAAAAAAATGAGAGCAATCAGAACAGTTTTTCACCTCTAATTATACATTTTTATGAGGCCGAAATCATGCGGGAAAGAGATCACTTCCCCAACTTTGTCATTAACAATTATTTTATCTGGTGAAAAGTGGCAGTTTTTCTTAGGTTCGTGACGTCGGGAATTGTCACTAAACACGATTAGATGTTTGAAAGCCTTCTTATTAAAATCAAACTCGATATCAATCCACTTTTTAAGACAGCTAGCAATTTCGACAGAGCCACGTCCACCTGTAACCTCGTCCCAAACAAACATTGTTGTTGTATTTGTCTTAACGTTATGAATACAAAAATTATACATCCACAACTTGCGATGGTAGTATGTAACACTTGTGGAGAGTTTTGGTATAGGGATAGTCTGCTGTAATTCTATGCAAGTAACAGCTACATTATTATTCTTATTTTCCTTCTTCTCCTTCATTAATCGTTGACCTTCTGATGCTTTCGCCTTGTGTTGCCTTAACTGTTCTTTTCCTCCCTATTATCTCTCATTCGCTACCGAAAGACAGAAAGACAGAGGAAAACAGCTAAATACACACACGCACAGAGAGAGAGAGAGAGAGAGAGAGAGAGAATAAATAGATAGATAGAGTCAGCATATACTAAGAAAGTCATTTTAATTGGCTGTTTTTTAATTTCTCTCATCTCCCTCCCTCCCTGTACATTCTCTCATCTCCCTACCTCCCCCTCTCTCGTTTATTAAGTAAATTTCCTGTAAGGAAGGGTAGGTCGAAAGTCACACTATAATGACACTTCAATTTGACCCTTAGAGTGTGTGTATTTCTGTGTGTGTAGGGGTGGGGGTGGATGGTGGGTATGCATTATAATGCGTGTGGCCTGTGTTTCCACTGGTGAAAGAAACACACGTTTGTGTTTTGTGTCGACCTACAGGAAATATTGTGAGTTCACAAATTATTATAATTGGATTTAATTAATTATACATCTTATTCGATGCATTGTCATAATTTTATTAAGAAATATTGAAGTACTTTAAAGAGTTCCCTAAAATGCAGTACGAGAAGTTGTCGGTACGGCGCCGCGCGCCGGGCACCACCCACCCACCGGCATCGTTCAAGAATTTTTCCTTTACTATTTATGTCAATATTGTGATAACTACATGGATTTACAGTTTGTTTTTGCAATAAATATGTATATTAATGTTTATACTCTATAGCAAACGTTCCCAACTGCTAATAAAATAATCACATAAAGCATGAAGTAAATAATAAGAAATCACGCATGGGCAACATGACCGACTGACAGTGCTCACAGCTACACACACTCGCTTGTCATTGTCTCCACAGTACTTCATTCTATTTCAAACGTTCTAGGCCTGTCTATATGCAAGTTAAGATGATAGTCATTTGTTCATTAGATAGAAGAGGAATTGTAGAAGTGATTCATGTTAATAACTCAATTTCAGGGTAATGGCGGAAGTCTGGTTGTAACACTCAGGGCCTCATATACTGTACTGTATATACAGAATTAAGACCCCTATTAAACAATGTTTTGTGTATGAATTCCTGAGGTACACTGAACATGATTGTAATATATATATATAATTTATATTTTAGGCCTATGGGCCCGATCCCGATGCTCGGGTTATGAAGGCCATATAAAATGTATGGTCGTCTCATCCTGAGCATCGGGCAGCGGAACCAATGATAGGTTCTTGTCTACGGCTTTATATAGTAAAGATAATCTGCGGTTTTTACTCACTCCTTAGAAAATGATATTGAACTGTACATTCTTATGATTCAACGACTCCATCCATTGAGACCACATTTTTAAAATTCATTATACCCAATGAGAAATTAAATATTTATGTTTTTTGTAAAAAGCAATTACGAAGAGGTCATCTGTTAAATATTAGTTTTATCTTTTTCAGGGGACAGTGGGTATCCCCTGGAACGGTACCTCCTCACTCCGTTTGCCAACCCAAGGACAAGAGGAGAGGAGCGGTACAACCGGAGCCATACACGGACAAGGGTCATAATTGAGCAGACCTTTGGACTCCCTTAAGTCCCGCTTCAGATGCCTGCACCGCTCTGGTGGGTCTCTGCAGTATGAGCCCAGGAAGTGTATAAAGATGGTCATGGCCTGCATGTACCTCCACAATAAATGTGTGAGGCGTAGAGTCCCACTTCCTGAGGTGATGCTGGAGGCAGTAGGTGAGGATGAGGAAGACCCAGATGATCCACCACCCCTGCAGGAGGCTGCTGATCCGAGGCCACGACATCCTCGAGGCTTTTAAACCCGTAATGATATTGTAGATAATTTCTTTGCATGAAATAAACTTGGTAAAATTAAATAAATCCATTGTTGTTAATTACTGCATCTCCTACTTATCCCAATAACACTCAAAACTACATTTTACCAGTAATAAAGACTTTGTGAAAATATAATTCAGATTACATTCAACTGTTTATTGTACAAAAGCAGCACACTATAAAATAATATACATACTATCACAGCATGACACACCTGAAATAGAATCACATTTGAAAAATAAATTAAAGTTAGTGAGTTATGTTAGCATAATCACTGTACAGCTACAATAAAAACTCTATAACATTTTACCAGTAATATAGACTTTGTGAAAATAAAATTATATATTGCATTCAACTGCTTATTGTACAGAAGCAGCACACTGTTAAATAACCTAATTAGTTTGGCACAGTATCACATTGTTTGTAAATATAAAAAATGTTTTCTTCCTGAAAAAATTAAATATCTCATATCAAGTTTTTCCAACAAACTACTGATACTAATGCACAAAACAGTATATACAAGGGGTATGACATTTGATTAGTTCATGCCAAACTTGACTAAGCTAGAAAACTTACAGAATGAGTTTGGCACAGTATCACATTGTGGCAGTGGATGAATCTATCTATCTATCTATAGCTTTGACGCCTCGCTCCCTCCGGGAACTCTCCCCAAGGGGTGGCCACGGCAGAAGTGTCTCCATCTTTCCCTGTTCCAACACTCCCTCCTTACTTGGTCCAGCCCTCCTCTCACTCCCCCTCATATTTTACATACTCTTCCACTCTGTTCTGCCATCTAACTGGTGGTCTGCCTCTCACACCAGGTCCCACAACTTCACTTCCATACACCTTCTTTACAAACTCCTCACCTTACATTATCTCTACATGTCCAAACCACCTCAGAGTATTACGTTTCACTCTCTCAACCATTCCACACTCAATACCGATTGCCTTCTCACTCATACCACATCTCTTATACACACTCTCATTACTTTCTCCATCCCACCTAATAAGTCCACATGCACCACTCAAGTAACTCATTTCCACAGCACCTATTCTCAACTGATGAGCCCTACTCCATGGATGAAACGTTGAGGACAGATGTGTACGATGCAAAAGTGGTGATAGGAATGCTCCATTGCTCTGACCATTTTGCGGTGTTGGTAAGGATGAAGGTTAGGATTAAGTGGGAATATAGTAGGAGGGGTGAAGGGGTGAGGAACAAGAGGGAGGTGGTGAGTGGGAAATTAGGTGTAGCAGAGTATAGGGAGGAATATAAGAGGAGGGTGAGTGAGGTGCTGGGGAATGCAAGGATAGGGATAGGGGAGAGAGTGGGAGTGAATGATATGTATGAAATGTTTAAGACAATAGTAATGAGGACAACAGCAAAGGTGGTGTGATACAAGACACAGAAGAGGGGCAAGAAAAGGAAGGCATATAAGAGAACATTATAGAGGAATGTGTCGGAAGAAGTGGGAAAGAGAGATGGAAGAGAGAATATAATGTATGGGTAGGATAATGAAGGGTAGGAGTGTGAGTATGGAAGTGACACAGATTAGGGCTCATCAGTCGAGAATAGGTGCTGTGGAAATAAGTTACTTGAGAGGTGCATGTGGACTTACAAGGTGGGATGGAGAAAATAATAAGTGTGTATCAGAGATGCGGTATGAGTGAGAAGCCAATTGGTATTGAGTGTGGAGTGGTTGAGAGAGATGGTTTGGACATGTAGTAAGAATGCAATATGTGGAGTATATAAAGAGGGTGCATGGAAGTGAAGTTGTGGGACGTGGTGTGAGAGGCAGACCTCCGGTTAGATGGCAGAACAGAGTGGAAGAGAATATGTGAGAGAGAAGTGTAAGGGGGGAGAGGGGATGGAGCAAGTGAGGAGTGAGTGCTGGAACAGGGAAACTGGAGACTCCTCTGCCATGGCTACCTTGGTGGGAGTTCCCGGAGGGAGCGAGGCGTTAGAGCTATAGATAGATAGTATCACATTATAATTATGAATCACATTATACATCACATTATATATCACATTATAAAAATAATTAAATACATTACAGTAATAAAATACTATCACAGCAACATGACACACTCAAAACAAAATTAAAGTTAGTGAGGTAGTGAGAGTTCTGTTGACATAATCACTGTACAGCTACAGTCACAAGTTTGTGGCCACCCAGGGTTGAGAGTATGAACTACACATTCCCCATACGTACAGCATCTCACCGATGGGTGTAAGAGACTCCTCGTCTATGTAGACCGTAACTTGCAGTCCAGTAAGGGTTATACTGGTTTTATACTACCAATGCTGGGTGGTCCACCAACTCTTGACTGCAGCTGTACATATAAGACTGGACACATGATTGCATTGGTTGGGTAGATAATACCATATGAGGATGAAACCTTCATTTGACAAGGTTTCACCAACTGAAGAATAATTTTGGGACAAGTCATCAAATAAAGGCTTCATCCTCAAGTGGTTTTGTTTACCAAACAGCATGGAAAAAAAAATCTATTATGGCCTTTGATTACGCTTGACTACCTCGACAAGTTCCTCAAGTGTAGAGGCAATTCTAGGAAGTTCCTCAAGTGCAGAGGCAATTCTTGGAACTTCCTCAAGTGCAGAGGCAATGCAGGGGAGGCTGACTCTTAACACTTGCAATATTTCTCCCTGTACTGCCAGCATCTGGTCACCGATACAGGGCTGTGGACTGGCACGGCGGCTGCTTACACGACTCCCATGTCTGCTAGCCCTCGTACTTGATGCTGGATGTGGTGTTGTAGAGTAGGAATGGTCAAATGTTACAGTCTGGGGATTGGTAATGTTCTCTATTGGTTCGTGACTTTGGATATTTTCTCTTAGGCCTGAACCCTCAAAATCAATATGTTCTACAGACTGTAACGACTCCACAGACATTGTAGAATGGCGTGTTGGGTCATCTATACCTGCTGCTACCCAAATATCTTCAAATTCCTGATTTTCCCAGGAGGTAGAGGGTTCCAGGTCAAAAGTTGTTGACACTGGTCTGGCTCTAGCAGCACCAGAGGTAGATTGAGGCTCATCTGTAACAATAAGAAATGTTGTGTTTATGTAATATAGTTACAATGAAAAAGGAACTGCGATGCATAGTGGGGGCAGTAAACATGTGGCCGCCTTTTTCCTTTAAGTTTCTTTTTGCTTATTACTTCTTCCTCAAAGTTTCCTGTCTGCATTGAAGTTTCTTTGGTAAAACTATACATACATTTCACTGTCACACAACATATATAAATATAATCACACTTGGTCTAACATCTGCTGATTATTGTGTAGAAAAGTGGTTCTCAAACTGGGTGCCACAGCACCCTGGGGTGCCACGGACAGCGCCTAGAACTGTTTGTAGCAGTCTGCCTATACAGTACATACTGTAATTACTTGTCGATGTAGGAAGGTACTCACTCTAATATGTTTCTAAAATATAAGTAGATATTTTCTTTTGCACACTTGTAATAATAATAATAATAATAATAATGGCAATAGAATGTAAAATTACTCCTTGCATAACCAAATGTAACCACATGTATCTCACTAAATCAGGATAGCTTTTGTTTGTATTGCTTATTTGATTATCAGTGATTATCATGCTTTTTTGTTTTTCTTTTTATGCTAGTCTGCATTTATAACTTTGGAAATTAATCTAATTCTAATATTCTGAATCTAATTATATTGATTAGTTCTATGATTGGGCATGTACTGTACCATATGTTAATTCTGGTTTGAGTATGGATAATAATTTTAAATAATTAATTAAAGCCATTTAAACAGGTACAATTGTATATCAAAAGTTAATTCATGTGAGGAGGGGTGATGGTGAAAAAGGGGTGCCACAGAAAGGGTTATATAAATTCAGGGTGCCATCAATTAAAAAAGATTTGAGATCCACTGGTGAACATCTTCAATACAGTATGCATTGCATCTCGTCAACCTAGCTACTTAAGATTACATAATGAACATCAGCTAAGCTCAGCAACATCTTCATGACCAATTATGCATCTACTTACTGGGTAGTGGTGCATGCTCATCATGTGTCCTTGTCAACAGTATGGGTCTGGCAACACTACCAGCAGAGGTCGATGGCAGAGGCTCATCTGTAACAATAATGTGTGCAGTGTTACACAACAGTATATCCAGTACTAATGCAACATGTTTACTCTGAGCTTTTGTAGTAACAGACAACACATAATAATCATAATACTGTATGCATAAAAGACACAAATACAGTACAGAATTGGGGCCTTGCATTCCCCTGCACTCTATAAGTTATTTTAGACCTTAAATGTACAGGCCTAACAATACAAAGTCACTGAGAAAGGCATGACAATCCCCTACACAGTTCTTCCATTATCTTTTGTGAGAGAACATTGTCTCAATGTGCACTCCGTAAAAATTAGTCAAATTTACCAGCAATGACGTCCTCGCTTTCGAAAGGGCCGGGTTGCCCATGAACAGCCTCTTTCACGATGAGAGCAAGCATTACCTCCTCTGTTGGTTTCCAGTCCTTCGTGTCTGGTATTCCACCACCTGTAAAAGCCATTAAATTACAGTCATAGCTAAGATGAACAGTAGTATCATTGCAGCATTGCTTTAAGTAATCAAACTTTAGTACAGTACAGTATACTGTATTGGGCTTCTTGAATGCTTAATTTCTTTCTGTATTGTGAAGTATAATTCTGCCAATCTTTCTCAATACATTACATTAGTTGATGGAATTCCTAAAACTATCCAACATCATACAGTATTTAATGATCACTTAGAATAGCCTACACATTGTACCCCAAAATTTCCTAACCTAACCTAATGTATTTAGGATGAGTTAACAAATACTTTGATGCACACTTAAATGTATAATGCAAGAACAACAACAAATATTTAAGCTAATGCAGTTCTCTAATATGTTTTTCCCCCAAGTCAAATTTTGCTAATTAACCTGATCTAACCAAACCTCAGCAGACTACAGCTGGAACTTAATTGTGGCAACCCGTTATATAGGCCTACTAGTAACAATGGAAGAAACAATTTACTGCACAATGGCAATATAGTAAATAAATATCATAGAAAAACTAATATTTAATGGTTATTATGAACGTCAATAGTCAATTATGTTACTAAGAACTTACCTGTCACTTCCCTTTCACTCCTTTCCTTGGCTGCCTTCTTCTTCACTTCAGACCTGAAGGTTCTGATTTTTTTCCTTATTTCCAGAACATCCCTCGAGACTCTGCTTATGCTGTTCACAGCCTCGGTGACTGCCTTCCACTCATTATCTTTAGCTTTAGCAGTTATTCTTGGGGATAATGCACCCATTATAACTTTCCTCCTTTCATCCACTTGTTGCACCAGCATCAGTAGTTCTTCATCAGTGAAGTTTGCAGCTCTTCTTTTCTTTTCTGGTGGTGACATGGCAGAATGATGGCTTCAAGGACGTTACTACTGATGCTACTGTGGTACTGCGTCACACGCTTCACGCGTCCCCTGCTGGCGTCCCTTTTTGTTTACACAACACAGCTGATGGGGTCCATATTGGCACTGTGGCATTCCTTGCTTTTCATTGGCTGGATCCACATGAAAGACGCCACCTGATTGGCTGAAGATTTTCCGATGGCCTAGAGGAAAAGACAGTCGCAAGTAGTTAGGAACCGATTAGGACGTCGGAAATTTGTTTTGAGTATCTTGTCTTACGACACGAAATACGACATCCTAAATTGTTCGTAAGATCCGACGTCGTAAGTGAGATCCGACGTCCCAAATGAGATACGACGTCGTAAGTTACAACCCGTTTTGAGTATCCGGCCCCTAACAATCCAGTAATAACTACTATCACGTTTTCTTTTTTTCGGCCGTGACCATAGCTATCGAGGATGGACAAATAATAAAGGGGTAACTCAAAGAGACCCATTTACTGCAACTAATGAAGGCAACACCCTAGACTTATCCAATTCAAGACCCAATCTCTTCATAGTACTTCTTTTAATCAATGTTGCTCCACTACCTGTGTTCAATAATGCAGCACACAGTTTACCATTGACAATGAGATTTATTACAGGCGAGAGATCAGCGTAGCCTAGTCAAGCGGTAGGGTTCCGGACTGATACGTCGGCGGTTCCTCCTAACTCGCTCGTGTTATTCACTGAACTTGCATTTACTATGGGTGGAGTCTGATTACGAGAACGAGGAGACTGATACTGTCGTGTGGAAGAAGGACGAGCGGCTGTCCCCGGACAAGTTGGATTACCTCGTCTACATCCAAATCTCAAGCACTCAAAGCAGTGTCCCCTAGGTGGTTTTCTCCAACAATCTTTCAAGAAATAAGTCTCCGTTTGACAGAATGCACAATATTTAGGTGGGGTTGGACCTGATCTTGGGGCAAACGGCTGCCTAACCTGCTGTTGCAATTTATCTAGCTTGTCTCTGAGTTCTGCTAAACTATCCTCTGACTTCGTAGATACTGATACTTCTGACTGCTCATCCCCTAGGTTTTGTGAACTACTACCAGTCCTGGTTAGAGAGCTTGGCACTGAATTAACTGCAACTTGAGTTTTGAGAAGCATAGCCCGTTCATTCTCAACATGACCAAGAAATTTGTTTAGGGGAATGTTGTCATCTACAAAAACCTCTAAGAGATCCCTACTACATCATGGAAAACCTTGCAGCAACTTCTTTTTCAGTAGCCTATCCCTATCCGGAAGTTTCTCACTGTGAAATGTCCCTCTGATTGCTGCGTACTGACATTTGAACTTATGCACGAAAGACTGTGGGCTACTCATCCAATCATAATTTAACGAATCATTCGGCCTCCTTGCCTGGTCGAAATTGAGTTCCACACCAAATTCCCAAGTAAGATACTGTTTTAGTTCACCCCACTTCTATATCTCTCCCTGCTTCTGTGCCGTATGAATCATTACCGCCATCTCATGATCTACTCGTGATTTTGCCACCTCCAACCTAGCATCAGACACACTTGTACAATGTTCAACCTGTTCGAAAAACATCTGCAACCTTGCAGCCGAATCTAGCCCATGCAATGCTTCTAACTCCAGAATTTTAATGTCACGAGGTTTAACCAAAACTTCTGAGGATGTTTTTGCTGGTGTACTAGCCATGTTTGGGGCAAACATTGCTGCACATCCCAAGACTGAATCTTGGTCATCTAGTAAATTCTCAGGAAGAACATTGTTAGAGTTAGTTATTCTTTCCATTTTCTCTAGCTTAACTGATACACTTTGTACTCTGTCCACTAAAACTCGCATGGTATCTATTAACACCTGATTATCGACTGCCTGATGTTCCGCTTCGTCATACTGATTTTCACTGTACTTAACCTCATCCTCCAATACTACAAGCTTTTCTACCCGATCCATATTGTACTAATCTTTTTATTCTTACTTCCACCGCAAAACTTATTCTCGAATTTTCACCTCTAACCGCGTGTTACCTGATTGTGTCCCGCAATAGCCACTTAGAACATTACCTTGTCGATATCTCCAAACCTACAACACTCTGTCTTCCCCAATACGGCTGGCCAAAACTCTTAGCTAATCCCACTTTCGATGCCACCATTGTAACGACTCGAAAAATAGGTGAAAGACTATTTCACGAGTGTTAACACAGAAAAAAAAAATGTTGTTGGTATTTTTTTAGCTTTCCTCACTCTGGCCAGGCGGTAGGAGAATAAAGAATGCTATAGGAATGGGGCAAACAAACGACAAAATAACTATAAAGTTTAACCGGGATTCCTTAATTTTTCCCACAAGATATGAATTAAATATAATCACATAAAACACTAGAAAATAAGGACGAATTTCCTCTTAAGGAATATAAATTTATAACTGAGATCAATATTGATTATAACTACCCTTACAACTAGAGTGGAACTTGCTTTGATAATAACCTTAGATTACTTATTTCTATACTTAATATTACTTTATAACTACACTTAAATTACAAGAACACTTGAACATGAGATAATAATTGAGTTACAAATGAGAGAAATTATATAGATTTACGAATGAGAGAAATTACATAGATTTTAATACACGGAATATAACTTAAGAGCAGAACTTGATCAACCCAACTCTATTAACGCACATAGAAATATAACACATGGCAGGCAATAAACCCTGGACCATGTTACGAAATTAACGCTAATACACTAATAACTAACGTCCCAGAGATATATCATTGACTGACTCGTGTGTGACTCGTGGTGATGGACGGAATCTGTGACGATGAGAACAGAAGAAAGAATCTAATCAATCTCACTTTATCACGATCATCTTACAATGAATTACTATTTAACACACAACAAACATTTATTTAACATTTACTCTACAGTTATTGACTATTAATAGCCTTAATAAACACTTGATTACTATAAATATTACGGACTTATTATTGAACAAACCTGTGAGGATGAGAACAGAAGAAAGAATGGCTTCCTTCAAGCTTAAAGAAATATTGGAACATTAATTAATTCGTCAATAATTCTCTGAACTTGTTAATTACTTTTGCAGTGAGTTTTAAAAATAAGATAGGAGATTGGTGAGTCAGGTAAGTGATATTGGAGGTTAGTTAACTATACATTATTGCTAATCTGTGAATTACAATACATTATTTTAAAGACTATACTATACGTGAATTACTTCGATATAGGCTGACGAAATAAAGATGACGCAATACGTTAAACAACCTCGATTTTTATCACGTCCCTGATCAACCTTTCTCTCAAAATAAATACACATAATTAATTTCCTACCTATTATAATAACTAACACGTTTATAACATTCAATATATATACACCTAACAATCCAGTAATAACTACTATCACGTTTTCTTTTCTTCGGCCGTGACCATAGCTATCGAGGATGGACAAATAATAAAGGGGTAACTCAAAGAGACCCATTGAATAAAAAGGAGCGTTACAACACTGCACAGTCTGCCACTTCTTTTGGCACTCCTTCACCGTCCTCAACCTTGACGGGAAGCATATTCCGAAACTCTTGTTAATTTCGGCGCCATCTAAAGTATCAGCCAATCAGGCGCCTTTCTCTCGTCA
>JAWZYT010000373.1:197500-205000 GCA_034508575.1 Petrolisthes manimaculis
GTAGGAGAGGCAGTGGCCGCAGTGTTTATAATTCTGTAAATAATTCTGGTTAAAATGCCTTTTAATCATAATTATTGCATTTCATTTTCTGGCCTTGTATTTTCTTAGGTTGATAATTCTGGTCATTTGTAACAGATCTTTCTGTATGGGTCGCGAGAATGATGTCATATAAAAACTGGGTCACGACTGAAAAAGTTTGAAGAACCCTGCTTTAAATTATTATTGATTCTATTCTATTCATTCATTCCTCCTGACACACCGTCTTCTCTACCTGATCATTCGTTACCCTCCTATAGCCCCGCCCACATTTCTCTCCTCCTCTCCCACTAACATCCCCCCTCCCTCCACCGCAACTGTTGCCAGATCCGATGAGGCCCAAACCAAGACACAGATGGATATGGTGTGGGCCATTGATCTGTCCGGAGCTGTACGTGGGATGATTATTATGTAAATTTGGATACAAGTGCTCAACACATATGTCGCACGACAATACGTTATTTTTAACCCAATAATTTATTCCTATCTGCAACAATGGGACTGATAGATATCACTTCGTGGTACAGTTGCCAAAAAAGGTATTGCGACAAATCTTGATAGAACTTTAACCATAGTAATATCCACAACTATTTGTAGGGACTATAAGTATGTATAACAGAAGGAAATATACATATCTTTCTGTAATACATACTTATAATTCCTACAAATGACTATGGACATCAATATATTTAATGTTGTACTATAGTTGTCGCAATACCTTTTTTGGCAACTGTACAATACATAGGTAGAAACACCTGCTTCAATATTGAGAGGCATTTGCATATGTCAAATTATTACCTTTAGAGTTTGATGTCGAAAGTGATCAGTCAACGACCTCAAGCCTCGATGTGGAAAACTATACAATGTTTGACTTTATCACCCACTACACACACAATGCAGAAAAAAAGATCAGATTACAGATTTCCAATACTTTGTGTTAAATATCGTTCAACATTTTTCACTATATTCATGTAATGGTGTATGTATGTATGTATGTGTATTCATGTAATGCTGTATGTGTATTCATGTAATGCTGTATGTATGTATGTGTATTCATGTAATACTGTATGTGTATTCATGTAATGCTGTATGTATGTATGTGTATTCATGTAATGCTGTATGTATATTCATGTAATGCTGTATGTATGTATGTGTATTCATGTAATGGTGTATGTATATTCATGTAATGCTGTATGTATGTATGTGTATTCATGTAATACTGTATGTATGTATGTATGTATGGTGATTGTACAGTTCCTCGTAGGAAGGGTATTGGCTGCATTAGTGATGTGGGCAATACACTAATGGTTTTGGCGCCCCTTCGTATAATAATAATAACATAAATATTAAACAATATTAATACGACCTCACTCTCGCTAATGGAGTAAAGATACTTATGCTCATCACTGTATACCAATATACTGACTAAACTTTGTCCTCTGGGGGTTCAAAGGTGACTCATACTCAGACACTTTTAATGTATGTATGTATGTATCGGGTACATTGAGTGTTATAAACAACTTTGAAAAACAGTTGTAACATATTCAGGGAAAATTATACTGTGGAAGTCGAGTGACGTGTCATATAGATGTCACAGATCGAGGAATATATATATATATATATATATATATATATATATATATATATATATATATATATATATATATATATATATATATATATATATATATATATATATATATTGCACCGTATCGTTAGTTAATCACCAGGCAGGCAACAATACATACATACGGGTAGGAGGAAGTCATGAGAATGTAAATAACTAACAAACACACACTCACACACACACAACCACACACACACATGCACGATGAATAAATGAAACTCGTGAATCATTATGAAAGTTCCGTTTGATGGACTGAGAAATATACCACATGTATGTTTAGCCAGTCGCTCTAAGCCCTAAGGGATCAACCTAGCTTTATGTGTTCAATTTGGAGTCAATGTAGGCCTCCAAACTCACCTATAAAACACATTCCTTGTATAATTCCATAATTTTTTTATGGAGGTGTTCTGTAACTTCTTCTCCCTGGCACCCCGTAGGGGGGTATTGCCTGTAGTAATGTGGGCAATACTTACAGGGTTTTGGCGCCCCTTCGGCCCCAGCCACTAGCTTTCAGTTCTTCAACTGTCCTCTTTTCTTTTATTTTCCTTCCTGCTTGTTGTCACACCTCTCTATCACCTTTTTCTGGCGCTATAGGACCTCCATGTTGCCAAGCCTAATATACATCAATCAATCAATCAATTCTCGCTGGCATATAAGTTTGGAGGAATCAGTAGCCTTCTGATTTCACATAGTATAGGTTCCTCTCCTTAAAGGGGAAGTACAGTGTTGGTAAATCTGGAGTAAATGATTCCTCCAAACTATTCCAAGCAACAAAACACCATTGTTTTTGTTAATTTGGTCCTGTTTCCTGGTATACTTTGGAGGAATCAGTAGCCTTCTGATTTCACATAGTAGGTTCCTCTCCTTAAGTTTTCACCAAATTTCAAGACCTCCTCTGTACACACACTCAAATTATTATCACTCTGGGTAGGTAGGTAGGTAGGTAGGTAGGTCGGGGTGGGGGGTGGGGGGGGGGCATGGCATTGAGTTTCATACTGAACAGCACAGGGATACCAATGTTAAAAAAGGTGTCTAAAATATAAAAAAAGAACAAGAACTATATTTTACAGTAAGATATATGAATAGCCCATGGGTGTAAGAGAACTAACTATTCAATAGCCACGTAAAGTGATGCATGCGTTTCTCACAAGGGTCAGGTCGGGTTTCTACGCATCACATTATGCGTCACATTACGTGGCTATTTGGTTTTCAGGCAACGGTGGAAAGTCAGAAATTTTTGAAAGTCCACCTGACGCTACTTTAGTCCACTATTCCATAATAATAATTATATAGGTAATAAAATTAATATATAGACACAGTTCTGGCTGGCTACAGAATACGCTGAAACACAGTACAAGGATCGCTGTTGGTGCTTCTTTATATACTCGCTGTGAACTTTCGTAAGTATTGTATAACTAGCTGGCTCCGTTGCCCTTCGGGCGGCTAAGAACCGCTAGCTCCTGCGGAGGGCTGGCGGCCTATGGCCGCCCTTCCACCGCCCGAAGGGCGGTGGAAGCTATATGGAAGGAGCTTATTTGTTTCTTGGCATAGACAGGAGGAATCAGGCAGAAGCCTCCAATTTTCATACACGATCACAGAGTTCTAAATAAACAAAGGATATAATAATACAACAGTGATATGGAACAAATGCAAACTCCACTACCACCACTACTACATCAACCACTACCACCTCCACTACTACATCAACCACTACCACTACTACTACATCAACCACCACTACTACTACAACAACCACTACCACCACTACCACTACTACTACATCAACCACTACCACCTCCACTACTACATCAACCACCACTACTACTACATCAACCACCACTACTACTACATCAACCACTACCACCACTACTACATCAACCACTACCACCTCCACTACTACATCAACCACTACCACCTCCACTACTACATCAACCACCACTACTACTACATTAACCACCACTACTACTACATCAACCACCACTACTACTACATCAACCACTACCACTACTACAATCACCACCACTACTACTACCACCACCACTACACCAACCACTACCACCTCCACTACTACCAGCACCACCTATTCCCGCACCCCCCAAACGCCCCATCCCAAGCCTGTCCCCTATTCCCGCACCCCCCAAACCCACCCCGTGTTTTGATTCTTCCAAAGAGAAGAAAAAAATCCTTTCAACAACTGAGACAACTTTAAAGTGATAACGAAAAAAGGCAGAAATTACCTTACCTAGTATGTGTGTATGTGTGTGTGTGTGTACGGTAGGGGTGTTTGTGTGTGTATGTCTGTGTATGTGTGAGTGTATGTGTGTATGTGTGAGTGTATGTGTGTGTGTACGTTAGGGGTGTGTGTGTATGTGTGTATGTGTGAGTGTATGTGTATGTGTGTGTGTGTACGGTGTGTGTGTGTACGGTGTGAGTGTATGTACAGTATATGTGTGTGTGTGTACCCTAGTGTGTGTTGTTTACGGTAGGGGTGGGGGTGGGGGGTGAGGGAGTAGGGGGACAGGCTTGGGGGCAGTTAGAGGGGTGCGGGAATATGGGGCATGCTTGGGGTGTGTGGCGGTAGGGGACAGGCTATTTACCCACCCCAAGCCTGTCCCCTATTCTCGCATATATAGTCTATCTCTCTCTCACACACAGTCTCTCTCTCTCACAATCTATCTATCTATCTATCTCTATCTCTCACACACACTATATCTATTTTTCACTCTTTCTCTCACACACATTTAACCAAACCCAACATTACCTCTCTCTCTCTCTGTGAAATTAAAGAGAGAGAGAGAGAGAGAGAGAGAGAGAGAGAGAGAGAGAGAGAGAGAGAGAGTTTGTGCGTGTCACTAATACAGAGGTTCGAATCCCCCCCCCAACATTTTTTGAAAAACATTTTTGAATCTTTTTTTTTATATAGGTCGAAAACACTCCCCAGGTTATAGCGATCAAACTCATGTAAAAATTTTCACTCTAAGACCAAGGATCAGGACGTGCATCGCGGACACACACAAGACAGAATTTCGGCTTTATGTATATAGATACAGGAAATGTGTTTTTTTAGCTGAGTTTGGAGGCCTACATTGACTCCAAATTGAACACAAAAAGTTGATTCCCTTACGGTCAAAAAGAAATGTAAACAAAGGTATTACTAAATACTAAGAAACAAGGTTTTTTTAATCTGCCTACTTATATTCTCTCTCTTTCTCCATTAGGATAACACTTTCCCTGCCGTACTGTACTGTACAGTACTTTCTGACGGACATACACAACCATTGAGTTCCAAACTGCCAGGCCCCGTATTCACAAAAGCAAAGTTCACTCTTAACTGAAAATATTGTTAGTAAGCATTTATTCATGGCGAGGACTGGTACTCTACACTACTTCGAAATCATAATAACTGCTCAATGATACCAATAAAATAACAAAGCCATTCACTGCTTCGAAATGAACCTGAAACACTTTGGTGATGTCAGTATTGCAAACACACGAACAAGTCCAAACTCTAAAATGTTTTGTGAATACAGACCCAATGTTGTATTACAAGATATTCATTCCCCTCGTAGTATTTCACTCCCAACACTTTCGAATGAGTTTTTGGCTCTCTGCATGTTCACCACACCATCCATCACCTGTGGAATTGTACTTGTGGGCCAGTTTGAAGGGGAGGCGGGCTGGTGGGAGGAGCTATAGCAGGTGGATAGAGACGGGATCAACACATGGGGAAGATACTGGAGGTGCTAGAAATTTTATTATTATTTTGATTTATTACCTCAAACAAGTGGTCGGCAGCAAAACACGAAAGTCAGACGGGATCCAGGAAACACAAATGACCACGGGCACACACACACACACACTCAAACAGACTTAAGGGAGTGGGTAGAGATGAGGGTTTCAAACATAGATAGGTAATACATGAACTAAAAGTGGATAGGCAAGGATGAGTGAGCTAGAGGGTGGAGCATTAGGGGTGGAGTCATCTACATGGGTGGAGTTACAGTAGAGTTACACAGGTGGCACGAATGTTATAGTATATATAACAGGTGTGTACGTCATTGATGTATACACACGACGAGGAACTCCCGACTGAATGAGAGTGAACTCAGACACTGGACATCATGCAGACTGTTTGGGTGTGGGGACTCACATTGGTCCTCTGCTGGTCTTGTTCTACGCAGTCTACTCTGGCCAGCATTCTTTTACAGGTATATATATCACTCAATTCTCTGTTCAATTATGTGCAGTTGCCAAAAATGGTATTGCGACAACTATTGATACAACATTATATATATATTAATGTCCATAGTTGTTTGTAGGGAATGGAAATATACATATCCTTCTGTAATACATACTTATAATAATCCCTACTAGGGATTATAAGTATGTATTACAGAAGGATATGTATATTTCCTTCTGTTTAAATTATACATGTTGTTAGTTGTTAAATAGTTGTGGATATTATTATGGTTAAAGTTCTATCAAGATTTGTCGCAACACCTTTTTTGGCAACTGTACACTCGCAACCCAAAATTTGTATCCAGATTTTGTTGAAGTTTCGAATCATTTTGACATGCTAGTGAACCAATTACAACGCTTATCTTGTATCACATTTGCTTGAACTTGCTTAAGGGGATATGTCATGATTACACGTACTGTTCGCCACTCTCCATGGGTGAATGCATACCCGGTATGTATGGTACAGGTTCTTTTACCATATAGAATTGAATATAAATTTACTGGTGCATCTTTACCAGAGATTAAGTCAGGTTCAGAAAACGCTACATACAAAGGTATACAATATATTAACACAGACAGAACTTTTGCATACTTTACATTGCACTGTAAACAATATTACACCAACAATCGCCGACCTTAGTCGTAGAGTTACATTAACCCCTAAAGGACCGGGGGTAGTGAAATTATTGTGCCCGCCAGGACCGGGGGTTGAGCGAAAAACATGTAAAATAGCCTGTTTTCGCATGCTTTGTACTCCTAACCTACAACGAACGAGTGAATTATTTTAGTACCATGAGAACGAGCAACTCTTCCTCTCTCGATTGGTACCAATGGGAAGTCTGTAGGTTTAATGGTTACAGAATTACGACGAGTTGAATGAAGTACTGTCGCCGTACGATGAGCGCTAGTGTTTGGGTGGGTGCGCTGACCGTGGCGAGGTAGTAGAAAATGGGTATAGGCGCACGTCGACTAAGTCACTCACCATCACACTCGGACATAACAAGATCAATAATTCCTCAATTTTACCCTAGAAAAGGTTGTGTGCACTCAGTCTGAGCAGCCCATCCTACTATAAACCAGTATAGCCAACGTCTGGAGTAAAAAAAAATGGGTAAAATTCCTTAATCTTGGGAAATTTTTGCAATCCGGTATATGCCGGGCCCGGTCCTTTAACAGCAACCCGTCATATGCCGGTCCCGGTCCTTTAGGGGTTAACAACCCACAATCATAATATATTCATAATTCTAGAGTAATAGTAATAACCCAAACAATCCTAAACTAGAGTAATAGTAATAACCCAAACAATCCTAAACTAGAGTAATAGTAATAACCCAAACAATCCTAAACTAAAGTAATAGTAATAACCCAAACAATCCTAAACTAGAGTAATAGTAATAACCCAAACAATCCTAAACTAAAGTAATAGTAATAACCCAAACAATCCTAAACTAAATTAATAGTAATAACCCAAACAATCCTAAACTAGAGTAATAGTAATAACCCAAACAATCCTAAACTAGAGTAATAGTAATAACCCAAACAATCCTAAACTAAATTAATAGTAATAACCCAAACAATCCTAATATCTAGAGTAGCAA